>CAUYON010208168.1:0-34390 GCA_963573935.1 Arctocebus calabarensis
ATGATGTGATACAGTACAAGCAAGACACTCAAGATAGGTATAATAGTACTACTCACACAAAAACTTAAATTTCACTTCAAAAAAATCACAAGACAAAAGAGAAAGCAATTTCACTGTTATAAGATAAGATATTTCATGCAAAGTATTAACTCTGCCCCCCCAAAGCCCAACCTCCCAACAAACAAAAAACTATCTGGGAATACACTAACATATTATCCACAGTATAATCATTCATAGAAAAACAGTAATTAAGCAATGAATTGAATTAACTAACAAAGTTCAAACTGTCATAAACTCATAGACCACAATGATCTTACAAAAGCAGCAATGCAAAATGCTTTTTTATACTATTCTGTAACAACTATTTTTCTATACTGCAGGTCAGCTCATTGTTTAGTTTCTGTGAATGTAATCACCTTTTTTTCTTCATTAACATCATGTTATTCAATAATGTTAGGCAATAAACATGACTAAGTTAGCTTACCAAGTTAATCTGTAGGGTTTTTTCCCAGTTTTTCTCATTATTCACTCCAGCATTATTGACCAAAATGTCCAATCTTCCAAAGTGGTCTACAACTTTTCTGAAAGTATCTAATTAAGAAAAAAAGACATTATAGATACATTCTTAGTTTCCATATACACACTTAAATCACATCCTATGCCATGAAATGAATTTTTATTTATCTACCCTCGTAGTGATAATTATGCTCATGTGCTATGACTTAATTCCTTATTTCTCCATGTGTGGTTTCCCGGCCAGCAGCACCTGGGAGCTTGTTAGAAATTAGAATTTTGTAGACACCACAGATTTACCAAATTTGATTATTAACTTTAATATATTCTTAAATGATTTGTATGCACATTAAAGTTCTATAAACAGTAACTTTATGGGGTAAATTTTAGAGAACAAAACATCCTAACCTAAGAGCTCTTTGAAATAGGTCAGGGCAGCCTAAGAAAAGTAGCTTAGACTATGACAAACATCTTTTTACAATAAAGTGTTATATTCACATGAATCTTCTTGTGCACTCAATCCATTCTGAGTATTTCAGAGAGTTTCTATAGCCTGTTAAGTAAAACTCGACTTTTCATTCAGATGATTTTATATGATTACTTTTTTCCTTCATCTCACCCAGAATTTGTCTTGCTAGTTTGTGTAAAACTATGCTTAGAAGGGATGAAATTTGCCTGGATTCTGAGGCCTGGATGTAATCTAATCACTATCCATTCCCTGCAATCTCTCCTTAGCCAGTCCAAACTAGGCTTTACCACCTTAATACTGAGAAACTCATTATATTTATAAGTGGCCTTTTGCATTGTTCTATTGATTTAAACTGTTTCCTTGGGCTTTTGACCATTCATTCTAGTTCTGTTACTTTAGATTACAGATAACAATTGTGGTTGTTTTTCCATAAGACAGAAATATATCCTCAGATCTCAACATATGAAGTCCCTGAAAAGAGTACATCACTATAAACTTAATTTTGGTTGAAAGAAACTTATAGAATTATTAATAACCTCTAAATGTATTAGGAAAGACATGGATTAATCAGTTCCCAAATGGATACATTACTATGCAAGTTAATCTCTAAACACGCTATCAAGACTTTTGCATATGAACCCCTTACACTCACTATCCTGGAATGGAAAACAACAGCAACAGAAGAACTGTTTACTTTTTCATGGAATTTTTAAACTGTTTCTTAAGATCTCAGATAGTTTCCAGAAAAGGCCCTGCAAGGGAACAAAGTTTTCTTTTTTATTTTCCTTCCATCTGAAATATGTTCTACTCTTCCTAACTACAGAAAACAGTCCCCACCTCATGGGAAATTAGGCTATTAAATATGTATATCTAAATGCTTCTTTCCTTTCTTCATTATGGTCTCCTTGCCAATAACTAATACACCATGTTCTTCTTCCTGACAGCCACTGAGTTCTGGGCTTCCGTGATTTACGGTCTGGCTCTTGCTGATATTTATATGTTCTGATCTGCAGTACTCTGTGATTTATCTAAACTCTCCCTGCTGCAATTTGTTCTTTTGTAAAATGAGTTGTGTCTAGTTTGCCCCCAAGAACCTTTCATCCCGGTATTTTTATTATCTCAGTGCATCCAAACAGTTAAAAAAGTCACAGACAACATAAAGTCCTGAGATTGGACGCTCCAGTACCATGATGTCCTCAGATGTAAACAAATGTAAATGTCCAGAGACAAGAAGTGGATTTCTCATGACCAAACATGCCCTCCCCTGGTCACTCACTTGTGGGTCTGAGCTTCTTCCTCCACAGTCACTTTTATGTAAGGAGTGTGTTTACGTCCAAGGTGCTAATTTTAAATAAATACCTCAAAACGATTGAGGTTAAATGTCACATGTGAAACTACACAAATTAAGACAGAAAATGGCTTTCAGATTACCTCTACTTTTCCTGATTCCATCAGCAGGGATGTTGAGATTTGACCCAAGTCTATCCTTGATCTAAAGCATCACATTCAATCAGCAAAATAATCCTTTGGCAAAATGTGTCCTGGCACTGTGTTTCCACGACAGCTCTACTCATGCTTGTAAACTATGTTATGGGCTTTTATTAGCATTTTCAGGTTTAATTATGTGATTTCCTTTAAAACAGCTTCTTTTAACTGTAGGTGTACTTCCTGTTAACACACTGGTCCATTTTCATTCTCTCACAGAATATTCTAAAATTTTAAAAGGAACCCACACCCCAGTGTCCCTTTATGCAGTAGAATGATCTTGGTGAAATTGACCTGACCCCTTGATTAAAAATGTGCTTAATCATTTACGCGGTTCTCTTTAAAGAAACTTTGTGAAATACAAATATTTTACATGATTTTTTCCCCTAAAAGTTTCTTTTCCATGTATATGAGCCACTATATAATCAAAGCTGGTTGCTGTCTGTGCCAGTGCTGTCCCTGGCATTTCGCGAGTCCATTGGTGTCCTGTGAGTGAGCAGACAAAAAGAGGGGAGCCTTGCAGAAAGGTTTGTTGGGACGTGCCTTCTGCCATTCTGACCTGAACTGTTATCATCTTTACTGCTCCAGTCCCATCTCATGGAGAAAAGGGCCAGAGAAAACGTGTTAAAAACATAGCACTTCTGTGATGACCACCCTTGACCTTGTACTCTAAAACGTTTGAAAGGGAAAACACTGCCCCCCTGCTGTCACAGCACCCGGCTTTCTGCCAGTCGTGTTCCAGCCTCCTCGGATCGCTGAATAACGCTGCATCAGCGGCACTGTCTCCAAATAGAATACACGGAGGAATTTTGGCGGTGTGGTGTGCCGCCAAGTGACTGAAATGAAAGGATTTCCCCAGCAGGCCTGCCGTCCCTAAGTTTTCACCAAACCTCACAGTCCACGCTGTCTTTGGGGGAGGCTGCAGGTCCGCCGCTCTCGGGTGGCCAGGTGCTGGTCTCGGACGCGTCTCACTCACCTCTCAGTTGTTCCTGGTCAGCCACATCACATGGGACGAACAGTGTCTTCTGGGGTTCAAACTGTTCATCCAGGGCGGCTTTGCACTGTACACCTGCTTCCAGATTCCAATCCACCAGCGCTACCTGCAGACAGAGGACTGGAATCATAGGTCGCCGGGACACCCCCACCCCGGGACCCGGGGCGCCTTCGCTCCCTCTCGCCTGCCAGGTCCGCTCAGAGCCATGGGTGCTGGACGGGACAGGTGGGCAGGCGGGGCGCGGCCTTCCCGGCTCCCCTCCGGGCTCAGGTGCGCAGGGCAGGGCAGATGGGCGGGTGGGCGCCGCGCTTACTCACCTTGGCGCCCTTGAGCAGCAGCGCCTCCGCGGAGGCTCTACCGATGCCCTGAGCCGCACCGGTCACCAGCGCCACTTTGCCGTTCACATGCATGGTGCAGCGGCTGCTGGGGGCGCGGGGGGCGAGCTCCGCTCCCTCCCGGCGCTGCCGCGGCTTTTAAGGTCTCCTGCGCGCGCGTGCGGCCGCCGGCGCTGTCCCGCCAGTGGGCGGGGAGCAGCAGCGCTTAGCCAGCTCCGGGAAGCCGCGGCTGTGTCACCTGCCCCTGCGTGCGCCAAGCTTCGCGATCTTTGCCTTGGACTCTACTGGCAGAGAGCCAGCAGAGGAAAAGCACAACGTTCGCTTCCAAAAAAGAATTTCTTTCGGTGTCCTGAAGGCAAATCCTATGGAAGGAAAGCTCAGCAGAGGCTTGGCAGCCTGGATGCCTCCTCCTCCCAACTCCACCCGCCCCCCGATCCCCCCCCCCGAAAACACCCACCCAAAGGAAAGAGCAAGATTTTAGGGATGATGCTCTTTTGTCTCAAAGTTTTGCATGAGACTCCCTAAATCAAGATCATTGAACTTGAAGGAGGGGTGAAGCATAGGTAGCCAACAATATTGTTTTTGGTTGGTTCCATTTCCAGCCAACTTGTACTGACATCGGAGATAAGGAGGGACGGGTGCGCTGACTCAGAAACCCTGAATCGTGATATTCCCTTTGGATCCTTATCAATTGTGTGTCATCTGGAGAGCGCCCCTGGGAGAACTGTCATCAGTCACCTGCACAGGACTTCAAGAGTCGCGATGGGAGCTTGACACATTGTTGTTTCAGCCCAGTGCTTACTGGTTGAGTCACACCAGCTTTGGAGGCTTGGGAGTTACGTTGGAGACTGAAGTTCCTCGCCCTCCAGGAACCTGAGTGCTTGGTGTGAGCTGAGATGCCTTTAGCGAGGGCTCCTCCATGGACCCAGTCTCTTTTTCTCATCTTAATTGCTGCAGGCTTCAATTTTAATTCTGTAAGCTTAAGTGGTTGGCACTTACTTTCTAGAATAAAAAAAATAAAATCTAAGCACGTGGGGAAAATAGGAGTTGGGCGAAAGACCCAGACTAACAGAGGAACAAATCCTGCTGGAATCTTCTCTGCTTGGTAGCAGGAGACACTGGGGAAGGTGACAAGCTCAGATTATATAGAGGCTCAATAGAAAAGATGCTTGGGGAAAGGATGTTTTTTGTGAAACAAACCCTACTGCCAGATCTCTAAGCCAAAGCCTTTAAAGTTGACTGGAAATTAGGTCTTGAAAAAAATGTTGAGAAATTAAGACGGGAAGATAGACATTTGTATTCTGTCATGATAATTATAGTCGTATTGTGAAGAGGACGTTGAGGGATCCATTGAAAGAGAAAAGCAGAGGACAAAAAAAAAAAAAAGGAAACAAACAAAACTGGCTCCTCTAATGGCATGCGCAGAAGGGAAAGTTCTTTCATCAGAAAGGAACTGGCAAAAGAGACAGAAAAGCACCTGCTGCGTGACACCATGACACAGGATGCGTTGGGAGAGCTCTTACTGAGAGACATCTTTTCAAAAAGGAAGGAGTAGTTAATAACACAAAGGACGCTGAGAAGTACTAGGGAAAAAGGTTTGAGAAATGGTCTCTCAGGACCATAATGTGCAGAAATTTGGAAGGCACAGAAACCAAAGACCTAGTATGTGAGGAGAAAATAGCTGCTGAGAAGATGGATATCAACATGGACTCATGACCAACCTTACATGGAAAGAAATAGACTGCATAGTAATTGGAAAAATCAGAGGGCAAATCAGTGTTCCTTTTAAGATAGGACAGGAAGGTTGATTCAGATTAAAAGGCCAGGAGTTATAGAAAGAGAGAACTAGGATCCTGGGAAGAGTTTGGGGATGGGTGAGTGGAGGGAGTCACAAGAGTGTGGGTTTGGATCTTGTCTTCATTATTGAGCAGCTGTGCAACCTTGAACAAGTGCCTGCAACTCTCTATGCCCCAGTTTCTTGCTATAAAGTAATATTTCCTCTAAAAATGTGGTGAAAATTAGATTAGATTAGTACTACAGTACTTGGCACAGAGTAATAGCACCATGAATAGTAGTTTCAACTTATACTTCTCAATATTAATAAACAGTACATATGGAGAACAATCTAAGGAACAGTTTTCTTAGAACATAGGAAAGATTGGGATCTAGGGCACTGTTAACTCCTTTTAGTTCTTTTTGATCCTATTCCTTCCTCTCCATTTTCATTGCCACAGCCTTTGTTCAGATCTTTATATTATCTCCTGTGCCAGCAATTGCAGTTAGCCTCCTGAATTATTTCTTTGCTCCCCAATTTTTTTTTTGTATTTTGATCTTTGTAAGGAAGGAAATTTTTTTGTTCCTTTTATTTTCAGTATTTAGTATTTGACACATACTAATTTTGCACATTTTTGCACAGTATTTCGTATTTGACACATATGCACATTTATAGAATAACATCTATTCGTGTACACAATGTACAATGATCAAATTGAGGTAATTAGCATATGTACCACGTTCAACATTTACCATTTCTGTGTAGTGAGGGTTAGGGTTATAGTTATCCTATCCTCTAGGCCCAGAGTGGTGCTGTAATCTCAGTACTTTGGGAGGCCAAGGCAGGAGGATCACTTGAGCCCAGCAGTTTGAGGCTGCAGTGAGCTGAGATCCAGCTCGGGCAACAGAGTGAGATCCTATCTCTTAAAAATTAAAAAAAAAAAGTATCTCGCTACTAAAATGAGCTTTTTTTTTTTTAGCTCCAACATATGAGTAAGAACATGTGATATTTATATTTTTATGCCTGACTTATCTTCCGTAATGCAACTACAAGAACTGGGTATTGAACATTAGCTCAGGAGCCGTGGTTATAAGCACAGGCTTTGGAATCAGACTGTACTTGATGGACTCTTGCGATACAGAAGGTACAGATGCCTGTCCCACGTCCCTGTCCCCATCCCTTGTCCATCAGGTTCCTTCAGGTGGTGCAGGTTTGCATTAAATCAGAATCGTCTCTGACATGCCTCACAAGTGTACCCATTTCTGCACAAATAGCATCGCTTAGGACTCAGTGGGTACAAACATTTTTCACAACCAGGACGCACATCTCACAGGGATGAGCCTCCTTGTGTGAACCTGGTTGTGGCACGTTGGACCCCAATACTGCCCAGGGGGTGGCTGCTCATGCCGTGCTCCAAACAGGTTGTAAGTGCAAAATTCTCTTTAATGAGCTTCCAGGAAACACAATTCCTCCTGGAAGTCATTAAAAGTCGGCTATGTAGGGTCTGTAATCCTAGCACTCTGAGAGGCTGAGGTGAGTGGACTGCTTGATCTCACAAGTTAGAGACTAGCATGAGCAAAAGCAAGACACTGTCTATACTAAAAATAGGAAAACTGAGGCAAGAGGATCTCTTAAGCCCGAGTTGTAGGTTTCTGGGAGCTGTGATGCCACAGCACTTTACCCAGGGTAACAACTTGCTGTCTAAAAAAAAAAAATCGAGGGTGGTTCCTGTGGCTCAAAAGAATTGGGTGCTGGTCCATATAACGGAGGTGGCGGGTTCAAATCTGACCCCAGCCAAAAACGGAAACAAACAAACAAACAAAACAACTGTCTTTAACAGTAGTTAAAGACTGTGCTGAGGACCAGCGAGCTTTGGGCTGAGCAGCAGGGAGCCGCCAGCACCAGGAACCGGATGCCGGATGCCGGATGCCGGATGCCGGAAGTGGAAGCGGCTCTGCAGGCAACAACCGAAGCAGAAGTGGATTCCTCGCAAGATGGCATTGGTGGGAAAGTGCACTTCGTGAGGGACAGATGATGCCTGAACGCCGAAGGAGAAACCTCCGTGAGAACCAGCACCAAAGTAGAGAAAACCTAACTGGAATTGATGCATTGTCAGAGGCTAAGTATAGGCACATCTGAAAGTCAAAAAATCCTGGGGACCCACTCACGGGTGAAGCTCCACAAGAAAACTTTGCGGGAGGAGGGGAAAGTGGCCATTTTGGAATATGCTAGAACATTCTCTGTAATCTTGTGGAGATACAGTTTTAACACAATAACTGCCCTGTAAGTTTCGTTTAACTCATGCCTGAACTTTTAAGAGTTCTCTTAATATAACAACATCCAGGGACAGTGTCCAGGTACGTCTGGGACATCTTGTACTTAGTCAGCACATCACTCTCTCTCTTACATCTGAAGCATTTCCTTGCCTTGTGCTTCAGGCTCCTGCTTTTTTTTTTCTTTTGTCCTCTAACTTTTCAGTCTTTTCAAAGCTCATTTTTTATAAGGTTTTCTTTTGTTAACTTTAGTCAATTTCTATGCCTTTAAGGGCATTGAACAAGGTGCTCTTATCTTTACACATCATACAGACTCACTCAGTACCACATCCGTCCCATAGAACCATTTTTATCTAAATGCAGGTAATTCTCAAATCTATAGCTTGTACCTAAGCTTCCGGCTGTAGTTATAACTCTGGTCTTCTTTTAACTGGCCATGGGCTCGCGTCCTCCTTCTGTGTTTCATAGCCCTGTGAATTGTGGGGACTGTCTCCCCATTTGCCAAATCAGAGACTGTGGTGATGTACTTAACTCTTTCTTCATCTTTATTTTGTTAAAAATTTTCTGATGGTCTGTATACGGCTCATTTGTATTCAGCAGGAAGCAAACACCTAGAAATTTGGTCATGTACCTAGAGGATGTGTTACTTTCTGTGGTAGTAAATCTTAAATCTATACTAATTGAGGTACACCCTCCCCCCCAATTCTGATGCTTTCTTCTTATACAGCCTATTCTAGTAGTATCTGTAGTATCTTCAGATTGACAATAAAAACAAACAGAGCCTAGACAATTCTATTTACAAATAAACTTAAATTTTACCCATTGTTGTCAAAATAATGTACTGTGTTATGATTGTTGATTGGTCCCTTTTACTCCCCAAAGTGTAAACTCTTTACTCTTCCTTAATCTTTGTTTTGTTAAAAATTTTCTGATAATTTCTTTTTATCCAGCTTATTCTCACTCTGTAGTGTCTTCAGACTGACAAGTCAATTAAAAAAACAGATCGTGGACAATTCTGTTTACTATTCTCTCACCAATGTTTTTAGCAGCTAGTGTGTACTCAAAAAACACTTGTTCAAAAGGTAAGATATTCAAGAAAGATAATTTTAAGCAATTATTTCAGTGTCTATAGGTTTAATAGTGTTGAATACACAGTAGCTGACATTATATTAAGGCAGTATTTTAAAGTTTTATTTTAATAGAGGAAATAGACTTGAGGTACACTTGAGTAAGAAATATATGATTTGAGTGCAATCTATTAATATAAGAAATTCATGTTATAAAAACTATACAAAATCCTCAAGTACATACTAGTAGTATACAGAATGCCTCCTTTTAATGCACATATGCCTTAAACATTAGTGGAGAAGGGATATAGCCATAGATAATCAGAACAGTATGTTTGGAAATATGGAAGATTCCCTCAGGAGATATGTGCCTTGCCAAGTAATGATTTTGTCAGTGTGTCAGAAATTGGCCAGATTAATCTTAATATGCTGATGTTCAGAATTTTTAAATACTCTCCTGGCAGTTGTACAATTTGAGAAAAATTTAACATTGCTCAGTAACTTGAAGCAAAAATCACAGCTCCTAGAAAATTTTTCTTTTCAACATACTTTTTTGAAGTTAATAAACTGTTTTTTAGAACAGTTTTAGGTTTATAGAAAAATTGGGCAGAAAGTACCCATGTTCCCTGTTGTCTTCCACCCTTTCTTCTTCATCCTTATTTATATCTTGCCCTAATATGATACATTTGTTACATTTGATAGTATAATATTGACACATTATTATGAACTGCAGTCCATTATTATTAACTGTTGTGCAGTTGTGTGGGTTTTGACAAACGCATGTCAGACATCCACCATTATGTATCATAGTCTCACTGCCATAGAAATACTGCGCTCCACCTGCTTACCCCCTCTTCCTTCACCCAGACCCCTGAAAATCAGTGATTGCTTTTGGTGTGTGTAGTTTTGCTTTTTCCAAGCTTCTTCCAAGTCAAAGAATGCAAAGAAGCAGTGTGCCTCAACACTTTCCATGAATGCTTACAAGGCATTGAGCTAAAAGCTGGAGAAGTAAGAATCCATCACCATGATGAGTTCATGCTCATATATAAATAATAAGTAAATCATAATAGATTGAGGTAAGTATAGGAGTCTCATTAAAAATGTAGTGTGTGGGAGAACAAATTCCAGCTGTTTATGAAATAATATTAATCAATGATTATGGAAGAATGTGTAATCGCTGCAGTTTTCTCATTATGCTTAACCCTGTTCTTATTTGCTTGCTATATGACTGTGGCCAAGACCAAGTAAAACATCAAGAGTCATAAATAATATGTGTGGGAAACACATAACAAAGCCATCTTGAGATATGCATAGGGAACAGGATATCCAGGGCAGCAGCAAAAATTACTGACTCGTGACACTAGTTAGGCGTGTGTAACTGTAACAAAGTTGCAGTCACATGCACAGTGAGGAATAGGACATGTGTGTCAGCAGCAAAAGTTGCAACCAGATGCACAACAAATTAATCACTTAGCTAGGCAGAAATAGCTAAGCAGATACCAGTCAGAACAACACACAGCAGGGGTCAGACTGTGTGTTCCCTATGTCAAGGTAAAGTAACCAAGAGAAACAGTCACATCTGCATATCTTGCTACACATTGGGACTTTTTGGGTAACTTTTTACTTCTTTGTTTGAGTCGCAATAAATACCCTTTGGAACCTGGAGTCAGGGCCACACTGTCCTACTGTAATGGCATCTGGCCCACTGGGACCCTCAGCTAGATGGTTCTATTCCACTGAGCATTTTGCATCTTCTGTCTGATATCTTCCCAGAAACCTGGAGGCTCCATCCCATTAGCAGTGGCCTCAATATAGAGGTAGCACAATAGCAAAAAAAGTCTCTCTAGATGGGGAAAAATGGGGGTTTGTTTGGTTAAACTTCCTTGAGGGAATGATTTCTAAGCTGGGTTCTGAGAAATGGTTAAGGCTTTGCCAGAAAAGAGGAGTTTGCATTTTCTATATTTTGACATTTCCAGAGCCATTTTCACTAACTACATTTCATACATATTAGCCGCTTGGAAACTACTCCCTTTTTTTATATTCTTGGATATGGTCTAGAGTTCCACTGTATCCTGGGCATGTGACAAGTAGAAATAGCAAAAACAATTTAAAAGACTTGCACTGTATATGAAAATAATGATGTTATTGACCCAATCTGCTTGTACTTTGACTTATTTTTCTGTCAGTGATGATCCATTGGTGGCCAATATGACTGAAATTAAGAGGATCGTCGGAGCTTATAAAAGGAAGTCATCCATCATTCATTGAGCCTAAACATACACCCATCAGTTTTATGAGAGAATAAACTGCCAAAATAGTTTAAAGATTGTTTTATTCAGACAAATGTGTGCCCCCAGATACACAACAAATGTTAACAAATACTACTGTTCTTTTCATTTAAGTAGACCTCTATTCTGAAGAAATTACTACACTAAGATGATTATAAGTTTCATTTAAACTTAAAGTTTTATTTTTTACATTTCTGTGTCCCCACTATATTTTGGGTATCAATAATTATGAATGTGAATTGGGTGAAAACACTCGATAAATACTTATTGGATAAAAGTATGAGTACAAGGCTTATAATCCAGAAAATAAAAGACACAAAACTCAATACCACATTGAGATTTTTTTTTGAAAACCATTTTGGTATTCCATCTAAATTCTCCCATAATTTCTTATTCATACCCTTTAATTTAGACCAATAATATGGATCACTGCAGAAAATTCTGAAAACATGAAAGTGTCTTATCATTATCCTGTAACTTTAGATAACTGAAGTAAGGACTTTTTGGCTGATCATGTGTGATAATCTCACAGAGAAATTTTTGGGTTATGGGCATAGCTTTAATTAGCTGTTTGCCTTAGATCTTCTCAACCTTTAGGCATGCCTTAGATAAAAAAGAAAGTACAGAGGAGTTTAAGTCATTTCCTGTGCTTAAAACATTTGGCAGAAATGAGTTCCAGGGTTGTTAAAACTGATGTGTTCAATTTTGGCAGCTGCTTTTGTCCTCAGGGTACATTATAATATCTGCTTTTCTGTAGAATATACACTAATCACAAAAGTTCTTGTTTTCTAATCATTTTTTAAATCTTTAAATATACATGAAAAACAACACTTTAGGATGAAGGATATTGTAAAATGATCACTGGCCTAGTTTGGGGAAAACACATGTGTTTCTCTTCAATTAAGTCCAAAACATATGAATTGAACACCTATAAAATAAAATTCATTTCCTTTTATTTTGTGAAAAGAAACTAATGAGATAAAAAAGTACACTTCCTAAATTGCCTCATTGAAGAGGACTTGTGATGATCTCAGTGTCCATGGTTGGACCTATAGCAGCAGTCTTAATAAATTTCCTCTTACCAGGCCTTTTTTTTGGTATCTCTAGCTGGGGAAAAGTACCTTTGTAAGGCACGTAGGCTTGTGGCAGCTGTTTTTGCGATGACAAAGCTAACTGCCATTCTGGTATCAGTGAGCTGTGTGTTGAGGAGACACTCGATAGCTAAAAAGTCTTGGGGTTTGCAAAAGTGACTTATGTCACTCTAGGAAACAAGAAGATGTCCTTTAGCCCGAACATCCCCATAGCCAAAAGTGTGTGCTACACGTGTCTGCCTGCACACGGGCCCATGTGTGGTATAAATTAAACTTTATATAAGATTTCAGATGTAGTATTTGCTGAGTGTTATATATGCATATGTGTCAAACAGTTGAACAATTTTTTAAATAAATTTTCTCAAGAGTTTTAGATTTGGGGTTTCATATGCCCCGTTCCCAGTTTCCCATTATTAACCTCTTGCATTTGTAGGATACATTTGTTGTAATTAACATACCAATATCACCCTGTTATTATGAATGAAGTTCATGTGTTGCTCAGACTTTCTTCGCTTTCACATAATGTCATTTTTCCCCACCAGATCCCGCCTGCGGTATTGTATATATTACATTCACATCCAGTTGTCTCTCCTCCTCAGCTCCTCTTAGCTGTGAAAATACCTCAGACTTTCCTCGTTCTTAATGTCTTTGACAGTTTCGAGGATACGGGTCAGGCATTTTGTGTATTTTCTTCTTTAAT
Source organism: Arctocebus calabarensis (assembly GCA_963573935.1). NCBI lineage: Eukaryota > Metazoa > Chordata > Mammalia > Primates > Lorisidae > Arctocebus > Arctocebus calabarensis. The sequence goes on from CAUYON010208168.1 coordinate 12,990, forward strand.
TGCTCTTTTAAAAAATTATCATTAGTGGGTCAATTTCCCTTTGTCTAAGGTTTAGGGACGCACAGGAGTGAATGGAGTTCCTCTGAGGGAAGACGGCGGGTGTCCCAGGTGCGGGGTCTTGTCAGCAGGAAGCTTCCTTCATATACAAAACTAGATATTTTTCCAGGATTCCTGCCATTAGAAACAAGATCCTGGCAGTTGTTATGACCCTTTTTTTAGAAAAAGTACATTTTCACATAGATGTCCTTGAAAACTGTGAATGTCTTTTGATGATTTGAGTGATGTAGAGATAATTTTGGATTTTTTCAGTTTATAACATTGAGGTATCATTATGTGCTATTCCAAGTCAAAGATGTGGCTGTTCTGGGTTTTTACCGGCATTAGAACCAGTAGTAGGAAGTATTGTGTGTGTGTCTCTATGGTATATATATATATATATATATATTCTGCTGGAAAACATATATATATATGTATATGCTGATTGCAAGGGATGTCAATATGCAATATTGCAAATATATATGTGTTTTTATATATGTTTTCCAGCAGAATATTTCTATTTATTCATCCTTCTTTGAGCCTCCGTTCCATGTGAGGCACTGAGTTAGTGGCACTGACAGTTTAGCCTATGAGCCATTTTCCTGTCTCTCTTCTGGTGATTATCCAGTTTCCCAGGTCCCTAGGCCCTAAATCTTCCAGTAAACTCTTGAAGATTACATCTTAAAATCCAAATTTAATCAATCTTAAATTACAAACAAATTAAATTACAAGTAAATATTTTGAAACCATAAATGAAAGAAGTAAATGACTAAACAGTGCCAGCTTTGCACCTGGATTTTGGCCTAAGATTGGTGATGTAATCTTGTGATTACAAATGTCAACCACTACACTGGGAACAGAGGTTACACATTATGTGTGATTACATTTTTCTTTCTTGCTTTTAAGCCATTTGTTTTGCAAATTTTTTTTAAGTAAAGATTTTATTATTTTGTAAGTCAACAAATGTTTTCAATTCTGTGGTCTTGACTGGCAGATGCCCATATTGACATCCCATGCAATCAGCAAGCCCATGGAAAAGCAGAAACCTGAAGGGCTCTTATCTCTGCATGCATTTTTTTTTTTTTTTGAGGCATCATATCTCACAGCAATCTCAAACTCCTGGACTCTTGCCTCAGCTTCCCGAGTAGAAAGCTATGGCATCAGCTTAGCTCACAGCATCTTTCATACTCCTGGGCTCCAGTGATCCTTCTACCTTAGCCTCCTGAGTAGCTGGGACTACAGGCCCCTGCCACCAGGCCCAGCTAATTTTTCTATTTTTAATAAAAAAGGGTTCTCACTTTTGCTCAGACTGGTCTCCAGCCCCTGGGCTGAAGCAGTCCACCTGCCTCAGCCTCCCAGAGTGCTGGGATTACAGATCTGAGTCACCACACCCTACTAGTTATTCTATTTTTAGTAGAGACAGGGTCTTGCTCTTGCTCAGGCTGATCTCCTGAGTTCAAGGGATCCTCCCACCTCAGCCACCCAAAGTGCTGTGCTGAACCACTGTGCCTGGTCTTTCTTTGTACCTTTAAATGGTGCCATGTACTCCGGGGTTAATTAATTGTGGTGTCTTGGAAATAATAGCTCTTAAATAGACAACAGCAACATAAAATCAAGAAAACATTAGCTTTTGATCTTGAAAATTTTACAAATGAAAAATAATTTTTCCAGAAGTCCAACAGTTCTTTGCATTTTGTCTTTTTAAAATTAGATATGTTGTGACATCCTGTGCATGGATTTTGAATTAAATCCCACTTAGTTTAGAGTGTGCTGTAAAGATGCAAAATCATCATTAATGGTTCAGAAACCTAAAAAGTTCACCGTCTCTGGAATTAAGCATGCAGAAGGAGAGCCCTCAGGTTCTCAAGTACTTTATTTACCAACCATGTGATATTTTTCCTTTTTATGGGAATTGGGACTATTGATACATCTATGTATTAAGTAAACTATGCCAAAGATTTCATCATTTTCTATTATAAGACATCTACATATAGACATTAAGGAGGGATATACATTTATCTGTAGATTCCTTTTGTCCAGAGACCATGCTAGCTCATACTAACCCTTCATAAGACATTTAGGGAGACACTATCTCTCTTTGTAAGAATTTACCTAGGACTACCGTATACAAGAGCTAACTGGATTAAGCACTAAAGAGACATGAGCAGCTTTCTTTTTTATAAAAGTTGTCCCTCTTAAGAAAGTAGTAAAAGTTCAGAACATCCAATTTTCTGGAGTAGAGAGCCTGGAAATTCACCCCATTGATTCCCCTATAGGATATTTCAGTGAAAACTTCTGAAGCATCCACCCTCCAACATGAACAAGAAGTGTCACCTTAGGGTAGTGACACTCTTGAGACACTGCATTTTTCCACCTTCATAAAGAAGGTTGGAAGCAATGTGGGTAAAATGCAAATACCCTTTGAGCATGATATTTATAAATATGGACTAGGAATTGAATGAGCTGGTAGAAACCATTGGCCAGTTTCCTTTTTCTAGTCTCCTGAGAGTACTGTCTTGTGGAGATTAAAAGAAGGTGTTGTCCAACGCAGACACGGAAGTGTCCCCTGACAACGTCCAACTCCCAGACAGTAACACCTGTGTTTCTAGAGCTCAACCTACCACAGAAAGAAGGAAGGAAGGGAAGGAATCTGATTCCTTCCCTAGTCTGAGGCCTGTGAGCTGATAAAAGGAGAGAAACCATGACCTTGGCCCTAAGCTATAAGGAAGAGTGCTTAACAATGCAAACATGCCATGACAGTTTGCACTGGCTGCCCTAAGAAAGCAACGGCAATTGGGTAGCTTAAAACAACTGGATTATATTGTCTCATAGCTCCAGTGATTAGAAAAATGATGGAGGACCCCAAAGTGCTTCCGTTATTGGGGGTTATATCTACAATATTTCCCTCAGAACTCCGATCTTACAGGTTCCCTTTACTATGCTCTTGGACCAACATAACCAGGCAAAAAATCACAACTTCTTAGACATGTGACAAGGATGGGTACATACCAATAGATGCTTCCTATAATGGGAAAGAATAAAATGAATATAATTTAAACAAAATTTCCAGCATGCCACCAAAAGTGGACTCTTTCTTGGGGACTTCCAGGCAAAAATGTTTGAAGTAAGTTGCCTCAAAAGCTCACAGTCAAAATTTAAAATAATATGCTATCTTTTTTTGTGGAACATATGAAGATAATTCTGATTGCTTATAAATTTATGAGTGATTTTCTGCATGAAAACCCATTTCTGAGTAAGGAAAACTTGGGGTGAACCTCCTGTTTGTTACTTCATGGTAGTATTCTTGGGTCTTGTTTAGCAGTAACCTGAGCAGGCTCTGCAGGATGCTGGGAAAATGGTTTCATGGGTGTAGCTACAGGCTAAACAGGAATTCAGAGAAAAGAGCTAACAGGCCCTGCTGGTTTCTCAGAAGCAGCTCTGAGTACTGGAAGAGGCTTTCCCTAGGAGATCAGGCCAATCAGCTGGCTGCAATGTCAGGCCTGCTTCCAGCTTACTCCTGCTTTATTAAATTGAGCAAAATTTAGCAGTGAAGGGGCTGTGTCTCTATTTTATTAGGTAGTTGTAGTACTGTAGGGAACCCCAGTGCCGCAAGCCACCATCTTCCTAATGCAATCTTGTAAAATTCCTCATTCAGTGGCCAGGTGATGTGGTGGGTTCCTATAGTCCCAGCTACTTGGGAGGTTGAGGCAAGAGAATCACTTACACCCAAGAGTTGAAGGTTGCTGTGAGCCGTGATGCCACCACACTCTACCGATGGTGACATAGTAAGACTTGGTCTCAAAAAAAAAAAAAAAAAAGAAAAGAAAAGAAAAATTCCTCATCCAGTATTGCAGTGATTCTCAACTTTCCTAATGCCTTAGCCCTTTAATACAGTTCCTGTGGGTCACGACCCACAGGTTGAGAACTGCTGTAGTATTGGAATCCCCTGGACAGCTTGTCCCTAGGATCACATAAAACTCCAGTCCCTCTTTCTCATGTTCTCCCTTCAAATATTTGGAAGCAACCATTTTATTTTTCCCAAATACTTTTGTTTTCAGAAAGATTTTTACAGTTTTCTCATCACCCGGATTCAAGTCTCTTTACAATTCTCAATTTTCTCTGAGCAGATTTTGAGTTAAATAGTGTCCCAAATTTGTTCACAAAACTCTTCATCTGTGTGTAGCAATGAGTAGTCCCATCAAATTGTAAATTCCTTTCACATTTACAGCGAAATAAAAGTTTTAAGTATTTTTCAGATACCTCATCTCTTTGTATTGTACTTTTTGGGGAATTCCTTTTTCTTCAAGTTTCGAATTTTATTCCTAATTTTGTGAAATCTACCCAGTTGATGCAATATAAAATCAAAGGGAAGGGGGGCAGGTGGGTGGAGGGAGGGTAATTGGTGGGTCCACACCTACGGTGCATCTTAGAAGGGTACAGGTGAAACTTACTAAATGTAAAATATAAATATCTAAACACAATAACTAAGAAAATGCCATGAAGGCTGTGTTAACCAGTTCAATGAAAATATTTCAAATTGTATATAAAACCAGCACATTGTACCCTATAATTGCATTATTGTACACAGCTATGATTTAATAAAAAAAAAATCAAAGGGTAATTCTTCATCTTGAAATTTTTAAACACTTGTCCATCTTTAACCAGCTTATTTAAATCCTTTCTTCCTTTGGTTTTGAAAATGATCCATTTCACACAGGTAGGTTAATATAGGTTTATGGCTGGTGTCTGTTCTGATTTCTTGATGCCTTTGCCATTAATTACGTATTTTGAATGTCACCCACTCCTGATCTTAAATGTGTGTCAAAGGATTGAGGGATATATTTAATGTAAAATATCAGAAGGTTACCCATATATGTTCTCCTCTAAAATAATAGAGAAAATAAATGTATAAGAGCTATGTTTTCTGCAATATGCACAATAAGGAAAGGCTTAGAAAAATTCTTTTAATTAGCCAATTTATCTTTTTGATGTAAAGATAGTTATAAGAGTTAAATGTTATCCAACTTTCAGGCGTATATCCTTTAAGCAAATTGTGTTTGTTATTTAACATTGAGTCCTTTCTGTGTAGATTGTTCAAAATGTAAAAGAACCCATTGTTCTTAGCTAAAATAGTTCTCTGTTACTATCTACTTTCAATCTCTGTCCTCCATGCAGTCTTAAATCCGGATGCATAATTTTCCTGCCAGAAGTTAATGCTTACTTCTCATTTGTTTTCATTTCCTGTTGCCTTCAGAGCTCCATAGAAAGAAGGTGCTATTTCTGCAGCTTCGAATTCATGTGGCTTTCTCAGGCACATTGTTTATTTTATGAAAAAGAAGAGAGAGACGCTCTGTGTTTGGAGTTTTATAAATATGCTTTAAAAGGATTTCCTCATTTATTCCACTTCAACCTTCCTGTTCAGGAAGAGCTTTAAATGTAACTTTAATCACTATATGGTGACAGCTGCAATACAATATTATAATAGTATAATTATAAACTGTGTTTAATATAATAGATATATACTGTGTTTAATGTATCTATGATATTATTTTCACTGTATTTAATATATCTATTATATTATTATTATATTACTCTCACCATAATATATTTATTATATCATTCTCACTTTATTTAATATGTCTATTATAGTCTCACTGTATTTAGTATATCTATACAGTGTATTTAATATAATAGATAGATTACATATTATATGTATATAATAGATGTATTTAATATAGCTATAGAGTGTATATTATATAATATATTAAATATTATATGTATATAATAGATATATTAAATACAGTGAGAATAAGGAAGGTAAAATGGAGTAATTTCTATTTCTCTCCATATATATTATCAAAGTCGGATTATTACACATTTGTATATTCAAAACCAGCGTTTTGTTATAAAACCAACAGTAAAAATAACATATAGTGCTGTGGTGCTAGCTAAGGTTGGATGGAACTTACTGAAAAGAAACTGACAATGTTTTATTTTTATATTCTGTCTTATGGTTTTCCTTCTTTTTTTATCTCACATCTTTCTCATATAGAGTTTGGTCACCATGGTGTAAATGAAATTGAAAAATTCTTTAATAGGTATTATATTAGAGGAATGTTTTCAATAAGAAACAGTTTATTTTATATCCTCAACATATCACTTTTTGATTTGTTTTAAAATAAACACAGACTTCAAAATAAACCACAAAGCTTGAAACCTTTTACATTGTTGCAAATACAATTCTTTCTCAAATAAGTAAGGGGTATGGACACAGGTTACTAAAGAGAAAAGAGGAACAGCAATGATTAAAATTCCATTAAAAATAACATTTCATAATGTTAACATTTAATATAAAATATGTATATAATATTTACACATAATATATGTAATATATAAATTACAAATAATATATCTGATTTGTGTATAATGCATATAATACATATTTAAATATATTTGCATATTTATAAATATGTGTTTAGGTTGGAATTACATCAGGGCTTTTTATTTTATGAAGATTAGTCACAGATATTTTTCCTCAGGACACTTTTATACCGCATTAATAGTACAGTATAAAAATTGTAAAGTAAAGCCATCAAAATAACTATACCAGACCAATATATTTACTTAAAAAATTAGTATATAATTTTTCTCTAAAGCATGATATCTATAAGTATAGATGGCCTATTTAAGGAGAAAAGGAACATGTTCAACCACACTGAAAGAGCAGAGAGAAATGCCACAAACTCAGTGTTAAGTGAGGGAAACACCATGTTTCCTCTATAAAACAAGTTGCTCATGTATTTTTTTACAGCCTCTTGAAGTTGATACATGACTTTTCAACTTTTTTTTTTGTGCATGGTACATGATTTTCTTGTTTGGAGTTGCACTGGTTTTGTTCTGCAACAAAGTACATTAATTACTCTGTTATCCTTTTTATTCAGAATTTTGTACATTACTTCCAGAACAATCAGTTCTTTGAACTCAGAAGAGTAAAGGAAGTTGCTTTATGTCAAATGTCAATGATAAAATCAAGCAAACTTGAAAAATGTGGGATAGACAAATAGTTTTCTTTGTGTTTTTCTTAAGCATACATTGAAAGCTCTTTAAACTCTGTTACCTTGTACAATAAATATCATAAAACAATTATATGGAAGCTACTTCTTGATTCCTTTGACAGAACCACATCTAAAACAAAATGAAGTGAGAAGTCTGATTGTGCAGAAGAACTTAGAGGAAGGGGTTTTATACATGTCCTCAACAATGGTCCCTGTTAACGTTTACCTATACTTCCAGGTCATTCATCCTTACTTTTCAGTTGTCTTCCTTTTTTATTGTCAGTTAGGACAAGTAATTGCTTCCTCTGAAGAAAGGTAGACCAAAATATGCCCCTTTGGTGTGATTATTTTTAGCTGACAGCAATAGAGAAGCAGCAGCCTTGGGAAGGACTCTCTGCCTTCTTCCTTTGTGCCTTTAATCAAGGAGTAAGATTCCCTTTGTAAAGGAGATTATACATTTTTATTTGTAAAGGTGTTTTCTCTCCTATATCAAGAAGGGAATGACTCTACAACTCTTAAATACATTACAAATCACACTAAACAACCCTTATCTACCATACATTTTCTAGTTACTTTCTTACATTTTACCACCCTTAGTAGCTCTAATACCCTTTTCTCTTTCTAGTCACTAATCCACAATTTATCACCACCCCATCCCCTTCTTTTGAGATAGAGTCTCACTCTGTTACCCTGGATGGTGTCAGAGCTCACAGCAACTTCAAAATCTTGGGCTCAAACCATCCTCCTGTCTCAGCCTCCCCAGTAGTTGAGACTACAGCCACCTGCCACTACACGTGGCAAGTTTTTCTATTTTTAGTAGAGACAGGGTATTGCTTTTGCTCAGGTTGGTTTTGCATTCCTGAGCTCAAGGGATCCTTCCATCTCTGCCTCCTGGAGTTCTGGGATTACAGGCATGAGCCACCAGGCCCAGCCAATATAGCACCCTTTGTTAAAGTGGCTTATAAGTCCCTGAGTCTAACCACCTCTTTGGGTATTCACTGCTTTTCTGTGCAGCTCCTATGCACATAAAATCAAACTAATCAATAAAATATATATATATTTTCTTGTTAATCTTCCTTTGCCAGCTTAATCCATAGGTCCTAGTAATTGAACATAAGAGAGTGAAGGATAAGTTCTTCCTCTACACTATCAATATATCTTTGGTGAAGCAAATGGGATTTTTGCCCAATTTTATTTTAATTGGGTTGTTTGTTTTCTCATTGAGTTTTGAGTGTTCTCTATATATTCTGCATATACTTTTTTTATGTTTTGCAAATGCTTCATTGTAGTCTTTGGCTTGTCTTTTCATGCTCTTGACAATGTATTTTAAAGAGCAAAAATTTATAATTTTGATAAAGTGAATTTATCAAATTGCTCTTTTAGGGATTGTGCTTTTGAATATGAAAAATTGGACTAACCCAAAGTCACAAAGATTTTCTTTAGTGTTTTTCTCTTGAAGTTTCATCATTCTGAATTTTATCATTCAGCTTGTGATCAGTTTTGAGTGAAATTTGTGTATCATTCAAGGCATGGAGTACATTGTTTTTGTTCTTAACTAGGGGTATATAGTTATTCCAGCACCATTTTTTAAAAAAGCTATCCTTGGTCCACTGAAATGCCTTTAGATCTTTGTTAAAGTTCAGTTGCCCATATACGCATGGGTCTATATTTGGACATTCTTTTATTTGTACCATTGCAATAGTTATTTATATTTACTTCCATGGTACAATTTTTCTTTTATTTGTACCATTGCAATATTTATTTATATTTGGACATGGACATTCTTTTATTTGTACCATTACAATATTTATTTATATTTATTTCCATGGTACAATTTTTCTATTGTGGGTTTATTATGTCTTAGAATCCAGTAGTTTTTAACCCTCTGGGTTCTCATTTTCCAAAGTTGTTTTGCCATTCTCTGTCCTTTGCAAGACCATATGAATTTTATAGTTTGTTCATTTCTACAAAAATTTCTACTAAAGTTTTTAATTGGGATTCCCTTCAATCTATTCAGCAATTTATGGGAAAATTGCTATCTTAAATATTAAGTTTACAACTCATGAATGTGGCATCTCTCTCATTTTATTGAGGATTTCTGTATTTTCTCTAATTTACATAAACATTTCAAACCTATAAACAAATCATTACAATAAGACCTTGAGTCCACTAAAGAAAGACTACTAAATTCTGCCTGCAGTATCAGAAATTTCTGGAGAGAATAAAATTCTTTTTCTGACTTGTAGCAAATAGGCAATCATCAGGTGAACAAAAATGATTAGGGGGAAAAGTGTACAAGCACTTTTGTGGTGTAAGTTAGGATTAAAGATAATAGCCAGGTGTTGTGGCTAGTGCCTGTGGTCCCAGCTACTTGGGAGGCTGAGGCAAGAGAATCGCCTAAGCCTAGGAGGTGGAGGTTGCTGTGAGCTGTGTGACACCACGGCACTCTACTGAGGGCAATAAAGTGAGACTCTAGCAAAAAAAAAAAAAAAAAAATCTGCAAAAATCAATAGTTATGGTTTGACATATTTGAAATTGTTGGTGCATGAGGGGGATATTGTCAGGTCTGGCAGAGGGTGAATAGGTGGTGCAGAAATGATTAAGTGCCGAGAGCAGGAACCAAATTGTAGCTGGGAAACAAATTGCTGCTGGAAACTGTTCCCCTGGGGGCATACATAGTAGGTCATTCCCACTAAAACTGACCTGCAACTCATTACCATCTAATTAGCATAGCATGGGCAGAGCTGTTGTGAAGGACCCTGGGAAAGACACTGCCTAGGAGGAGAAGCCATTAGAGATCCCCTGTTATGATACAGAACCCCAACCTGTCAGTCACCCCAGAGGTGGGACACTGACAACCAATTCTGGCAGGAGAGAGGCAGGGCCAACTAGCAAGCCCATAAAAGGCATCTGTATCCAAACTCTTGGGGTGGTTCTCCACCAGTGGGTCTTAGCCCTTCCTCACTCCCTGGGTGGTGTTTTGGATTCAAAGAATTGTTCTGCTTATTTCATAAATAGTTGTTGTTAGAGTGTGGGCTAGTGGATGCCTGTTTGAGAAAAAATTTCTTGAGGCAAAAGATTAGGATAGAAAGGAAAGTTTATTTTATTTTTGCAGAGACAAAAGGGCCAACCTGGTGAAAGGGAGATAGTGTAGGCACAGAGAACCAGGGACTTCGGGTTTTTATTTAGAGCAGTGGTTCTCAACCTTTCCAATGCCGTGACCCTTTAATACAGTTCCTGTGGGTTGCGACCCACAGGTTGAGAACCGCTGATTTAGAGGGTGAAGAAGGTTTATTGCTGTGAGGCTGCTCACCTGCATCTTCTTTTCTTCCTAGCAGTAGGCTGATAACAGAAGCATGGCAGGATGGTGAAGTCCAAGGTTGGCTCCCCTGCCTTTGCTTGGAGACGGTCTTCATCCCTGGAAATGTGACTCTGCCCTCCAGATGTAGTCTGAGGCCTGAAGCTCACCCCCCCCGCCCTTCCTCAGGAACTCTGTAAAAAGGCAGATTTATTTTTACTTTATTTTTTATTTTTTGTTTTTGAGACAGAGTATTACTCTGTCGCCCTGGTAGAGTGCTGCAGTGTCATAGCTCACAGCTACCTCATGCTCCTAAGATCAAGGGATCCTCCCCCCTCAGCCTCCCAGAGTTCTAGGATTATAGGCCTGAACCACCACACCCACTCAATTTTAAAAGAGAAAAAATCTACATTTATTTTCTGTTTGCCGAACTCTTTACAGAGGTGGTGCAAAAGAGAATTTCTGCGTGCCATTAGCAAGAGAACGCATAGGATTGATCTTGACTGTTACTAGGAAATTGTGGGGTTAGATATTTTTCTGTTATTTCAGCAAGGCTTCCCCCTCTTTGGTTCCTATAAGATTGAGAAATATGGAGACCTGTGCAACTATTTTTGCTCACAGCATTTTGGGTAACAGTCAAGCTAGCTTGCTTAGTTCAGTGTGGGTGCCTGCTTGCGACAATATGTTGCTTGTCAAAACTTTTGAACAATTTGAGACAGACTAAAAAGCAAAACCAAACAGAGTTTTACCTAAGATTAATTGAACTCTCAAGTAATAGATCATCCATTTTCTCTTGATTATATGCTTCTAAATATTACTTTAAACTTCTCCCCGTTATATTTAAACAGGTATTTATTGTTATGGTAACTCAACAATAAAAATACTATGTTTTAGATTGTTTGGAAATATGTGAAACATTTTAGAATCAATCACTTAAAAATAAATAATGATAGTATTCTACTATCAATCCAAAACCATTTTGGATGACATGCATATCTGATGAATCATAACAATATCCTTTATACATTTAAAGTAGCAATACACAGTCTGGGCAAAGTAGCTTAGGCCTATAATCCCAGCACTCTGTGAGGTTGAGGTAGGAGGATCCCTTGAGCCCAGGAATTCGAGACCACCCTGACCCCATCTCTACTAAAAATAGAAAAACTAGCCTTGCATGGTGGCAGGTTCCAGCTATTGGGAAGCTCAGGCAGGAGAATCGCTTGAGGCCAGAGTTTAAGGTTGCTGTGAGCTATGATGCTGCAACACTCTACCCATAGTGACAGAGAGACTGTGTCTCCAAAAGAAAAAGTAATAAATAAAGTGGCAATATACATATATCTGGAGCAAATGTGGTTCCCACATAGTTTGGAATGAGTGTATTAAGTGGAACGACAGGATGCAGGCAGGGGAAAGAACAATGATACCTACACAAAAAGTAGGTAAGAGTAAGCAAGAGATGGTTAGATTCCTCCGTAGTAAGAGACACCGGCTTTGAAATGCTCTGGACAGTTGTGCGCAGTTGTGTGTTCTACGTTGCAGATACCCCGTCACTGGATAGAACCAAGACTTTGTAATACTTTTGGAGATGTGTTATAAATTTCACCATGCTTTATGTTTTCTCTTAAGCTTAGGCCTGTTGGATTTAGCTAACTGAACTGACCACAAGTGACATTTTGCTGCATGGAGTTTGAGAGAATGAAGCTCCATTTATAAAAATAGATTTGTGGTGCCTCCACATAAAATTCAAAGCATTCTAAAAAGCAGGCCAATTCAACCAATATGAGTGTGAGCCAATGAGAAGTGAAAATAATTCCTTAAGCCATTGAGTAGTTACTTGGCACTGAATAGTAACAGTTTGATTTATTGCATAAGATGAAGCTCCCTTATTTTAAGAATTTCTTCTTCAAATTGACTTTGATGAACAATTCACAATCTCTTTAAAATAACTGAGGAAATGTTGGAATAAGTATTGTGTCAAATTATTCAAGACAAAGAGTATAAGCTCTTTCTGCCTTTTTTTCATGCTTTGATCTCAATAAGCTATTAATTTTTCTCTTGTAAGCATTTAAATTAAAAAGATTTAACTACCTCATGATAAATAATGTCCCCACCCCCCAGTATTCAGATACTGTTACTTTTCAGTTTTAATACTCTTAAGAAAGATATACTAATTTTGATTTACACATGTGACTGTGCACTTAGAATGAGATGATAAGGAATATTTTAAACCAATTGAGATTGGGATAATCTTCATAAATTGTCTATCTTCCTTCCACCCCTAGTCACATTTTGCAGAGCTATGAAATGTTAGGTATGTATTTTTTATCCATAATACAAAAGCACAGGGAATACTCCACAATATTTAATTTAAAACCTAGAAAAAATGTTTTGTTTTTTTCTTTTGTTTTTTTCCAAGATGAACAAGTATAATGCTGCTGTGCAGTGGTCTTTAAGGAAAAGACAAGAGGTAAGATTATATTTAGCTTTGGCTTTTTTTTTTTTTTTGCAAGAAATGCTGTAGAAATTTAGTGAATCACTAGGATTTGAAAAAAATATTTACTTAATTTCTTTTAGTCAAAGTGACACATGGGCATAATTTAAAAACCAAGATGTGCTGAATAGTAATAAAGGACATTTTCTTGCCCCAATATTCTGTACATCCAAGTCCATTCCTCAGAGGAACATACTGTCAAATCCTTAGCTATTTTTAAAGCATTTCCTTCCATATTTATATATGTTATACTACCACTATTACTTGATTTATCATATATGAATGTGTGTGTATATGTGTGTGATATATATATATATACATATGTGTGTGATATATATATACTCAGAGAGAGAGACTTTCTCTTATATTAGAACGTAGAACTATTATACATCCCTTTATGTTAGTTTTCTATTTTTATAGAACATTTTGTATGCTTTGGACTTAATAATACTTCACTTCATCTGGTCTATAGTTGTCAACAAACTTATCTCTAATATTTTTCTAACTGTCTCACCCTGATGTGTCAAACAATTATCAAAAGTTCAAACATGTCAAATTATCTTTTGGTTATGTTATTCTTTTTTTTTTCTTGCAGTTTTTGGCTGGGTTTGAACCCAGCACCTCCGCCAGTATGTGGGGCCGGTGCCCTCCTCCTTTGAGCCACAGGCGCCGTCCTGGTTATGTTATTCATTGGGAGTTCCCCCTTGCATGGCCTTCAGTTGTCTGGTTAAAGTTAGAATTGCTTGTTTCTAGGATAGAAAAAGATTTCTTTCCTTTTTTTTTTTTGTGGAGACAGAGTCTCACTCTATCACCCTCGGTAGAGTGCTGTGGAGTCACAGCTCACAGCAACCTCCAGCTCTTGGGCTCAAGAAATTCTCTTGCCTCAGCCTCCCAAGTAGCTGGGACTATAGGCGCCCGCCACAGCGCCCGGCTAATTTTTGATGCAGTTTGGCCGTGGCCGGGTTTGAACCCGCAGCCCTCGGTATATGGGGTTGGCGCCCTACTCGCTGAGCCACAGGTGCTACCAGAAAAAGATTTCTTAAACAGGGCATTGGATGACTGTCTATAAAGGAAAATATTTAGAAATTGGACCACATTTACACCAAAAACTTTGTTTACTGTAAAACATCATTATGAGATTGGACAGACAAGAGACAAAGAGATAAAACTTATTTATCTGACAATATGTATGGAGAATGCTGAAATCACGCCTAGTGGTGAGTAAGAAAAAGCTAGACCCCATGGCCAGAATACTACAAAAAGATGCTCAACCTATTAATCACCAGAGAAATGCAGATTAAAACTACAGTGAGCTATTCCTACCCTTGTACCACAATAGGGTTGATAAATTTAGCAAAAATATGGGAATCCTACATATATTTGTATTTTATTTAAATAATATGTATTGTTTCATATAAGTGTGTCCTGAATATCTCAAGTGTTAGGTGAACAGCCTGTGTTTTATTAGGTGATGCTAACCAGAAAGGTCAGGATTGAAACAATGAACAGCACCATTGGTAGCCATGTGGAGCAGCTGGACCTCTCAGGCCCTGCTGGGCGGCATGGCAGTTGGTTCAAAACTGTATTGAAGGAGAGCTATTTGGGAGTATTTATTAAAGTTGAACATAGTTAAGTCTTAGAACTCAGGAGTTCTTCTCTAAAGAATATGCCAAAAGTCATGTACTGGAGGCTACTGCAGCTCTGTTTGTATTAAAACTCTCTTTTTTGACCTCTGAACTCTATTGGTATAAGAGCACCCTGCTCCTACTGCCTCAGTGCCTCAGAACTTTGGTGTTGTTGGTATCACTTTGCTGTCCACTGTTCTGCGGGTGGTGGTCTTTTGGATGGTTTGCATGGAGTTGCTACTGTCCAGGGCATCACAAAAGCTCCCTGTCTTCTAGCAGGTGGCAGGGGGTGGTGATCTCAGCCTTCAGCTTGACCTTGATGTTTAGCAGTGCCTCTTATTCCTGGGCCTGGTGCTGCCCCTCTATCTGGGTTTGTGCCAGCTCTGACTCCAAATGCAGCAGGACCCCCGTGAGATGCTCCATCTCCATGGCTCAGCAGGCCTCCACCTCCCTCAGGCTGTTCTCCAAGCTGGACATCAGATTTCTCACAGAGTCTACGTCCATCTCCAAGGACTGAATCATACATTTTGGCTTTGTGAGTGTCATCTTAGCAGCCCTGACCTCAGCAGACTGTGAGGTGACCACTGTGGCTCTGTCCTCAATCTCCTGGGACCAATACTTGTCCAGCTTTTCTCGGTTCTTCCGAGCCAGCTCGTCATATGGGCCTGCATGTCTGCCATGACCTTCTCAGGTCCTGGGATTTGGAGCATCTACCTCCATGGTCAACCCAGAGCTGGCAGTCTGGGCTTATAGGCCTTTTGTTCCTTCTCATGGTTTTTCTTCATGAAGAGCAGCTCTTACTTGAGAGATGCAGTCTATGTCTCCAGCTGCAGCGCAGGGACACTGGTGTTATCAGTGACCTCGTGGAACCCATGGATGTTGCTCTCCACAGACTGGCACATGGCCAGTTCTGTCTCACACTTGACTCTAAACTCATCAGCAGCAAGACTGGCATTGCCAATCTGCAGAATGATGTGGGCATTATGCACAGAATTTGCAAAGATCCGAGCCCTCAGGTCCTGGATGTAATGTGCCCAGTCTCTGACCTGGGCCCCTTCTCCTCCAGTTGTTCCCAAATTTTGGTCTCTAGCTTCTGATTATTGGTCTCCACGTTCCTCACTCTGTCCAGGTAGGACGCCAGGCAGTTGTTCAGCTTTTGCATGGTCTCCTTCTCAGTCTGAATGTCCCCCTTTCCTGTCCCCCCCCCCAGCCATCTCCATTGCAGGGCCTCCAGACCTCTACCAGCCTGGACGTGGGTGGAACAGGACATGGACATCCAGGATCCCGAGCCCCTGGCACCTGCATAGACGCTGGCTGTGCTGATGGTGGGTTGGACACTGTAGCTGGGCACCTGGATGGAGCCCAGGGACTGGTAGTCGGTGGAGAGGTGGTGGATTGAGTAATGAAGGACATGATGTCCGAGGAGGAAAAGGAGAGGATAAAACTCAGGGATGAACTGCTGCATTAAAACTCTTGAAAAGGAACCCAGATGTCCATTAATAATAAATAAATTGGGGTATAATCATATGATGGAATATCAGACTAAGGAAGAGCAGACTGTATACTTCTTTGCTTAGCACACTGATAATACTCTGAGTCATAATGTTTAATGAAAAGGGCCAGACACTTAATGGTGTCTTTTACATGGTTTCATTTGTATGAAATTCAAAGACAAGTACCAATTCACAGTTTAAGAATTACAGTAGGGGCGACCACAGGGAAAGCAGCAGCTGGGAGGAGATACGGAGGGAGGTTTAGTAATATTTCTTCCATTTCTTCACATAGGCATGGGTGTGTTCATTTTGGGGGGAAAAATCAGCTCCTTTTAATTTGTGTGCATTTTTCTGCCTATTTTGCATCAGTCATGAGTTTGTTTAAAAAAGACATTGCTTACCAACTCACTGATTTGGTTGTAGTTACAGAAAATTATTGGTGATACCTGCAACAACTGATTTTACATGGCGACATCACAGTCGAGGTGCTGTAAATAACACCTGTGCCCGGGTACCCAGGCAGTGGTCTTGGCATGCTCCCTGCAGCTGGGGAGGAACAGCAAACATGACCATTGGGGCAAACATTCTCAGGTGCTCGTGTCACCTTTGTTGAGAACAACTATTCAGGCTCAGGACATGTTCCTGACATCTTTCTCTTTCATTCAGTTTTAAAGATTCTCTCTCTGCTAGGCTCTCTCCATTTGTGTCCTGTGTCCTTCATCTTAGCAGTTGACTGGGATTTCGCTTTACTTTGAAGATTAAGTGTTTCCTCCTTGTATGCCAGTCACCAGCTTCATGCCTCATGCTTGTTGACACCCAGAATTATCTGCACCAATGCCCATGCCCTGCCTGTATCCTGAGCCCTGGGATTTTGTATTTCTAGAATGCAGGTAAAACCAAGCACATTGTAATACAGAGAAGTGACAATACTGTCTAGTTGTATATCTGGGGAGCCCCTTTATCTCACAAGAGAAAAGCAATTAGTTACCATTGAGTCTTAGCTATAGTTATTATCACAAACAATAATAATTATAATGTAAAACGTCATTGTTTCTAGTACATAGACTTAGCCTCTTGTCTGGTTGAAGACAAATTCCTAGTCTCCTCGTATCTCTTCCTGAAGCTCCCTAGACCTTACTACTATTTTTTAACTCATGAATAGGACCTTTATATCCTCTCCATGACCCTCTCCTGACCTTCTATAAACTTGAGTACAAATCCTTGGAACACATGTTCTGTCATGTAGTGGAAAGAATGCTTTGGAGTCAAATAGATTTGGCTTTGTACCCAGGTTCCTCCACTTACTGGCTGGGTGGACTTAAGCAAGTTGCTGTCTGAGCCTCCATTAGCACTGAGGTTAAAGTGATATTTTGATATCCAGAATGTGGGGTTATGCTTTCATTATATAAACACAAGCAAAAGGCACTTCTCACTTTACTTACAGTACAATGGGCTTAACAAAATTCTTGTTCCTGTCACCCTTTCTCTTTCATTCCTACCAGTACTTTCACTGCTTACCAGGTCATTCCCGAACTAGCTAATCAAAGGTCTAAAAGTGCATCAAATTATGTGATCATAGCATCATCTTGTACATATCTTCTTGAACATTCATTTCCTTGAAAAATATCTTTGAATAATAATCTTTGCATAGCTTCAGTGAATCCCATGCACAAAACATGAACAAACTGCAGCTGAATAAAACAATGATGAAAAATACGGCAGAGAAATGGATCATATGGCAGATAAAGACACGCTGAGTGGGGAGGGAGGAGGAGAGGGCAAGTGAGAACGAGCCCAGCAACAAGAGATTACTGTCAAGTGTAAACCAGTAAGTTCCTCTCCCTTTCTCAGGAATCTTTCTAATATAGTGTGGGCCAAACTTTCTTAACAGTTTTATTTGCCTCTAATGCTATGCTTTTGCTCCCTGTACATAATAGAAACAGAAAAATTAGAGATACCAAATCAGTTTTGTTTGTTGAGTGAGTTAAATAAATGGGTGCAGTGATGACCAGTATAGTGTAAAATGGGTATGAATTTTAGTACAAGACGGAACACGCCTAAATCCATGACCTCCTGCTCACTAGCCATCTGATGTTGGAACTTCAACTTAGTTACACTCGTGAAGGCCCAATTCTTTGACTATCAAATGGAGATAATATCTGCCTCCTGGTGCCAGCGTGAGGAGTAAGACAGTGCTCATAGGTTGTCAGCACATTGCTTAATAATGGTTATTGCTAATATTACTATCACCCTGTTACTCGTATCACCTCCACCTTCGTTGTGTGTCTCACTCAGAAAGTCTATTACATGTCTCACAGTTGACTACAGTTGTTATTAATCATGTAGTTAAAAAGGCTTGGAGACCCTGAGGTTGAATTCCAGAAATGACTCTGGGCGTTCTTGAGAGAGGAGTTGCTTCATAAGAGCTTATGTTGTGGGGGGACGGTGGATTTTACAAAACAAATTTTCTTTTTGAGGTAGAGTCTTGCTATGTCTGGCGTCACAGCTCACAGCAACCTCAAATTCTTGGGCGTAAGCAATTCTCTTGCCTCAGCCTCCCACATAGCTGGGACTACAGGTGCCCACCACAACGCCTGGCTATTTTTTGTAGCAGTTGTCATTGTTGTTTAACAAGCCCTAGCTGGATTTGAACTTACCAGCTCTGGTGTATGTGGCTGGCACTCTAGCTGCTGAGCTACAGGCGCCGAGCCCAAAACTAATCATTTTCTTAGTAAATATTTCTTAATTCTCTCAAACCTGTGATATTTGTGGGTTAAAAACCAGCATGCACTATACAAATATTTATGCAACCATTGAGTAACAGTTATTTGGCAGAGTAAATTACTGATTAGCTTAGCTTAAACTACTTACAGATTAAAAATCATGGATATTACATGTTCCTTAGCACATGAGAGAGAGGGGCAGTGTTTCTATTTAAGAGTAGAGTTTGTCAAAGACATCTTATGACTGGACAATTCACCACTGTGCAAAAAACCAAATTGAGAAAAGTAGCAAATCTTAAGAGAAACTAAGACTTGAGCCTTCCCTCTACATAGCATGTGCTAGTTGTTAAATTGTCAGTAAATCCAAAGAGTTATTTTCAGTGGAAATTATCAAGCATCTCTACCTAAGTTCTGGAAATCCTTAGGGTCATGGAAGCCTGAAGTTGGCGGGTAGTATTGCATAGATCAAGAAATGTATAAATGCAAGAATATAAACGTTAAGCCTGGGCATTAGCTGCTTATCTGAAGTGAGGAAGCAAATATGTTCTACTTACTAAAAAAATTTTGTGGCTTATCAATCCTCTTAAATGAGATTATCAGCCATTTGACAATATTTGATACAAATATGTAAAGTAAATTATGCTTCTTCCTATTTTTGTTTGCTGATAGCAAAACAACACAGAAAGCTTAAAAATGAGTGAAAAATCACCTATCAGCAATCCTAGAAAGTAACCCATTGTTATTTTGTTTGTGCCCTTCAGGTTGTTTTCATACCTAATTGTAATCTTAATGATAATTATAATTTTTCATTTTAATATTTCAAAATTATTAGGTAAAAGTTTTAAGGAAATTCATTTTTAGGACTACAAAATATTATAATTATATACTATACATATAGTACACATAGTAGATACTCTATAATATACTATTATACTATTATATAAATATAATTTGTTTCTTGCTAGAAAAAAGGCTTCTAATTTTTTTATTAGAGAAATGCTTTGTTCATGCACCTCTTGGGCTTACAGTTTTTTATTGTTCCCAAAGATAGCAAGGTTGAAAGGTATAAATGGGAATGAAGCCTGTAGCTTGGGACTCATTAATACGGTAATCCAATTAGCCACTATAAATCAGCTGGAGTTGCTAATACATCCTTCAGCTGAGGTGGCGTTTTCTTTGATATGTCCTTTAGAGAATTGTGGGAAGAAGAGCAGGGAGTATTTCAGTGTGATTCTACTTCTTGACTCCCAGTTTTTAACTACACATTTTCTGTTGCATGAAACTTTTTTAAAAACTTAATTTTTTTTTAATTGACAAATAGTAATGGTACATATTCAGGGGGTGCATTATATATGCAATGTATAATGATCAGCGAGGGTCATTAGCACATCCATCAGTTCAACTATTTATCATTTCTTTGTGTTGGGAACATTCCATATCCTCCTAGTTTTGGTGACTTTACAACGTATATTGCTAAGTGCAGTACAGTACAGGACATTAGAACTTCTGCCTCCTGTCACACTCCTAGCTGTGACTTTGTACCCTTTAACAAATCTGTACCTTTCCCCCTCCCCCTTACTCTTCCCAGTATCTGGTATTCTCTGTTCTACTTTTTACGTCCACAATATCAACTTTTTTTAGCTTTTATCTATGTAAGAGAACATACATTGGTCAGCTTTCTGTTCCTGACTTACTTCACTTTTTACCAAAGGGAAAAACCCAGGTAAACGTAGTAATCCACCACCAGGGAAGATGAAATCATGGCAGTGGTGGACCCCAGAATCAAGGAGTGTTTTGGGGCAGGACACTGGTAGACTCAGTTTATGGAGCTCAGCGTGAGTGGGAAAGGAAAATACAAGTGGGCAAAACCCAGGAATTCTAGCAAAGGTAGAGAGAGATCAGGGTAAGAAAAACAAATTCTGTGGGTTTTTTTCTTCTGAGACTCTTAGATTTCATGACCAGAGTAGCGATGAAAGAGGAAAGGGAAGAAGACGTTACTGGTTTCATCTTAGCTTGTCCAGCTGCCATTGAAGTACTGAGGACACAGAAAGGAAACACATTTTCTCTAAATCTAAGCAAAATTAATCTTAATTCAGTGGGGACTATTTAAGACTAACATTTGGCTACTTCACAGTGGCCTGGGACCAATAAAATCTGTTTTTACCAGTTTATCATAACTCAGCTTGAATCAAGCTGCCAAAATGTTATTTTAATGGTCAGTTTAAACTCTTAGTTGAATATAAACATATAAATTCACATAACCTCAATCTGATTTTATAGTATACATATGGCTCTTATAGGTTTAGAGAAGCATCTTCTAGTCACTGAATATATTTTAGGATAACTTGAACTTGTTGACTACACTTTTCCAAGAAGGGTTTCCATGGAACTTTGAAAATAAACAGCTCTCAAAAATGGGATGCTGTTAAGGTATTCTTCCTGATCCTTTCTCAACCCTTTCCAACACAAAAATTGAAACTTAGTTTGACCTCTTGTACTGTGGTGTTTGCCATGTATTCCAAAACTAAATTACATTACTATCACAAATAAAACATTCAATAAAATAGCTGCCATGGAAAACTGATTTTGAATGGGACATTCCATAGTCCAGTGTTATCCTTAGCCATTGGGCTGGCTCAGCACACCTTCTATGCAATACCAGTCAAATAGAAAAGAGCCC
>CAUYON010208171.1:0-10938 GCA_963573935.1 Arctocebus calabarensis
CACCTTATTGGCTATTCCACCATCCCATCACTGCCCCAAACCCACCCAATATAAGGGCACGATTTTACTTTCACTTTCTCTTTTTCTCTTCTCTCCTCTGTGGTGCTACTCTGCAACATCCCTCACCAATAAAGACCTTTCCTACAAGCCTTGGTGGTCTGTAAAGTTTCTGCCGGTTGAGTGTCCCCTTTCACTACCTCTCAATTTCATCTTCCATAAAGTTAAGAAGACAGAGATAATAATCACTATTTTTTTACAGTTTTATTAATCTAAGATGCGAAAAGCTTAATAGCTTTCCTAAAGAGATTTGGAGGCAAAGTGTCGCTGCTGAACATAGTTACTGGACTTCACCTTTAATAACATCTCATTTGCCCTGAGTTCTCACCCTCAGCCCTCTTACTCAACACACAGTCATCATTATGTTGTTTGGAAGAAAAACTTTGCATATCACCTAATTTTCATTTCAAACTCAAAGAAACCTCCTACTGACTGTAGTTTGGGGTCAAAGCCACAAACAACTAATTTGCCCACAACCAGACCTCTTTCAAATTTCAATAGACTAAAAATATGCTCACCCAAGCTTTGTAGTTATTTGTGCTCTCTTATCCAGATCTGGAGGATTCAAGATCCAAATTAATGACTGGAAATTTCAAGTGAAAGTTTAATCATCACATATATTATACATTTTAAGATGAAACTAAAGAGTAAAATAGTAATTGGCGAAGGAATGCTTTTTGTGTGGACTGTTTGACTATTAGGGCTAATTCCTAGGAATTGTTCTTGAATAAATTATTAACTAAAAATTATAGTTATTTGTAATAATACAGTAAAAATAGGTTTTCTTGAATGCAACAAAAAGGTAGAAAATTATAAAACTGTAATTATGTATTGGATTTGAAAAAATGTCTTTTCCATCCCATTGTATTAACATTGTAGGAGATTAATTTCATTTACAATGTAAATATTTTAATAAATATACAGTTAATCATATGATCAAATTATAGAACAGCTGTCACTTTAGAGCAACTACTTTGAAACACTTAATTTTTTCAGAGTATATTTTCAAAACATCTACTATATTTGATTTCAAATTCCTAACATTTATGATTTGTCTGAGAGGTCTATAAAGAGGTAGATGAGATGCATTGGCCCAACTGACAATGAATAGAACTCTTTAGTTATGAAATTTATATTAATTTTATTAAATGTTAAATTTCATACTTACTCAAAATCCTCTTTTCCTCTGATATTCCTTTTGCCTTTAAAAAAATAGTTTTTGTGACCATGTCACTCTGGTGCTCCAGCTAGACTGCTGGGGCATCAACCTAGCTCATAGCAACCTGAAAATCCTGGGTTCAAGTGACCTTCCTCCTGAGTAGCTGGAACTGCAGGTACTGGTCACAATTCCCAGCTAATTTTTTTATTTTTAGTAGAGATGGGGGTCTCACTCATGCTCAGGTGGTCTTGAACTCCTGAGCTCAAGTGATCCTCTTGCCTCGGCCTCCCAGAGTACTATGATCATAAGCATGAGTCAGTGTGCCTGCCTCCTTTTACCTTTTTTTTTGAGATAGAGTCTCACCATGTTGCCCTCAGTAGAGTGCGGTGCCATCACAGTTCACAGCAACTTCCAACTTCTGGGCTTAAGTGATTCTCCTGCCTCAGCCTTCCAAGTAGCTGGGACTATAGGTGCCCACCACAATGCTGAGCTATTTTTTGTTGCAGTTTGGCCAGGGCTGGGTTTGAACCTACCACCCTTGGTATATGGGGCCAGCACCCTACCCACTGAGCCTCAGGCGCTGCCCCTCCTTTTGCCTTTTTTATCATTTTCTTATATTGCATTTTAAAAAAACATTAACTGAACCGTTGAGTTTAGGATACCTTTAGATTTCAGAAAACCTGTAATAGTGCAAGAGAGTTCCCATGTATTCCACATCCAGGTATTATTAAAACCTTACTTTAGTGTGGTTCATTTGTCACAATTAATGAACTGATGTTGAAATGTTGTTGTTAACTACATTCTGTATTTTAGTGGTCAGATTCACTTAGTTTATACTTAATGTCCTTTTTTTCTATTCAAGTGCCCCATCCAGGATACCACGTTACATTTAGGATTCATGGGCAATTTAGGCTTTTTTACACTGTGACTGTTTCTCAAACTTTTTTTTTTTAATGAACCTGATAAATTGTAAGCATATTGGTCAAATATTTCGTGGAGTACCTCTTAATTGGGAATTGTCTGTTTTTTTTCTTACGATTAAACTGGTGTTATAAACCTTAGGCATGAAGTGAAATGCCATTTTCATTACATCATATAAAGGAGATGTACTATCACCATAACATTATTATTGAGGCTAACTTTGATTACCTGGTTGAGGTAGCATTTATCAGCTGTCTCCACTATAAACTGATTTGATTCCTCTTTTATCTTTCCATACAATATTCTTTATGAAGAAGTCACTTTGTATAACTCACACTTAGGGAGTGGAGTAATAGTGGCTTTAAAAAAAATAATAAAAAGATACCATGGGACGTAGTGGTGATACACACTACCATAACCCTTTACAATGTGTATAACCCTTTACAGTTTGAAAAGTGAATTTATTTATATATTGTCTAGCCACCCACTTTATGTGATAGAAATGGAACAAATCATAGGGGTAAGAATAATTGGTAATGTGTCAAATAGGCGAAAAAATAAAAAGGTATTGGATAGAATATTTCCTTTAGTAGAATCTGCTGAATGGAAGCTGGTTGCTTTATGCTTCCTGGAATATTTCATTGTTTCTTGCTTTTATCCTGTATCATTTCTGTCACTTAGATATTGTCTTTTGAATGTCTTTCCATCACTCAAAACTCAATATTACAAATGAAAGCCTGTCATTCTTTCTCTCCTACTACTCAGCTACATACACCTCCCCCCACAATCCCATGTCCTTGTTAAAACAGCTCTTCATTCAAACTTTCCTGGTGCTGCCAAAAGAACTACCCTTTTTTTTTTGGCTAGATTCCATTAAATTACATTAAAGTTAATTCTTTTACTTAATTCTCCATACTCAATGAGTTAACAAGTATCTCCTTCTTCAAGATATTTCTTTTTCTCTTTCTTGTTAAAATCAGAGGCCTAGTTATGCTTGCATTCCTTCTTGCCTGGATTCCTACAAAGTTTTTTTTCAATTATTAGCTATCTATACTAGTTCTTTCTTAAAATTGTCTTCCGATGCCAATTTTATTGCCCCACTTCACTGCTCCAAAAAGTCTAGCAACTTTCTGAATTTTAGCACAGAATCTCTTCATGTCTTCTGGATTCAACAACCTCATAACCCACTACACCATGGCAAGCATGAAGAACTCTAACCAGGCTGAAATTATGATCCTAGGAGTAAGCCTATTGTTCTCTTTTCTTCGAATGCTGTTCTATTGTCCAGATCCTAATTATCCTTCAAAGTTCAGTTCAAATTCTATCTTTTCACTAATGTGCCTCTTAAATATATCTAAGGTTCAGATCAAATTGCTGTCAATAGATCCTGGAATAAAAATAAGTTGGTTAAGGGACACAATTTTAGAACTAGATGGGAAGAATAAGTTATAGTGTCCTGTAGTACTATAAAGTGACTACAGTTAACAAAAATTTATTGTATATTTTTAACCAGCCAGAATAAAAAATTTTGATTGTTCCCAACATAAAAAACAGTATGTTTGAGGTGATAGATATCATAATTTACTTTAATTTTGATCATTACACATTATATACATATATTTAAATATCACATGGTACCCCATAAATATGTACACTTATTGCATCAATTAAAACATAATTAATTGTCTGAATAATTTGATATTGTCTTTCCAATGCAAAGATTCGAGTTTCTCGTTCTTCTATTTTCCCTGCAACACATAGAAAAATGATGGACATATAATAGATTGCTTCTTGTTGATTGATTGAGAAGTTTCTATTTCTCTTTAGGGAAGTGGCCATTGAAACTTGGCTGCTTTTCCCTTTGCATTTGTCTGCCATCCCTAAACATTAATTAGAGTATGTTTTCCAACTTTAAAATATAAGGCTCTCTGAAAAATAAATCTTCCTACAGTGTTTTCTCAAATTTTAACTACATTCTACTGGCTGTTTTACAAACTTGAGGCATTTCTTTTTTTTTTTTCCTTTGGAAGCTCTCCAGACAAAGTAGATTTTTAATTTTTTTATAGAAAGTATTGACATGCGGCAGTTAGGATTTTCTTAACAATATAGAAAACTCTTAACAAGAAGGAGGATATGAATGGAGAAATGTTTTTTCTCTACTGAAACCAGAAAAAAAATCCAGAAAAAATGGCATTCAGAGAATTTATAATTGTTTCCTTACTCTGGAAAATTTAAAGAATGATTTTTAAGGTCATATTAGAAACAATTCTAAATGCAGTGAAGTTCTCCCTCATGAGTTGGAGTGGTTTCCAAATTAATCCCATCAAAGGAGATCTTAGAAGCTCAGAACAAACTCTCGAAATGCCTCTCTGTCCTTTGCTTTCCAACACAAATTAAACACAACAGACTAGAGAGCAAAAGTGGCTTTGGAGAGTTGTTTGCTACAGATGAAAACAGCTCAGGATACTGAACTGGAGGAAATTATTATTTTTATCATCAAAGTTTGTTTCAGTAGAGGCTTTAAATGGGATCAGAATTGCTATAGAATTGCTTGGGTGTGTGATGGTGAGTGGGTACAAAGGGCTTAGGGGAGTAAATTAATTCAGTTAGCAGAAAGGGAGACACCCAGTCCAACTGACTCTGTCAGGTCTTCCATTCATTCATTACTATGAAATACAACTGCTTCAACATAGCTGGAAACCCAAACAAACACTTAAGTTCCCAAAGATTGGTATAAATTATTAAAGCCAATAGGAAAAGAGAGTGCTGTATTTCTTTTAATCATTATATAAATTGAGCTCCCATCAAGGTACCTCACATTTTTTGTAGTAGCGTAGTGACATCAGTCTTGTTTTGCACAGAGTATATTTTTATAGAAAACTTGTAATATTTTTTATTTCATCACTTATTATTTTACAAAAACAAAACATCCAGAGTCATCCATGTTTTCTGCTTTATAGAAAGTAAATTCTAAAAAGGTAAAATTAGTAAAAGCATAGATATCATCACATCATATCTATGGTCTCTATTGAAGAATTATCTTATCAATTATTTATTATTTATAATTATTTATTGACAAGATCATTCTAAATTTCTGTGGTCTCATTCCATTCCTTTCATCTATTATCTCTGTTTTTCTAAAGCCTTTTTTTTCCTTTCCCTATTGGAATGGGACAAATTGAATTAAAATTGTAATTTTGGTTTTTGCGATAACTTAGGCAGTGTTTATCTAAAGCCTATCATGAAGTATATAGAACTTCTCTTGAGCGAGGGAAAGAATTGTCTTGGTTTAGTACTATCTCTTGTGGGTTTCCTTAGGTTGTCAGAATTATAAGTCAGTACTCCCAGTTTGGTATAAGAACTAAAACATTTCAAGAATTGCTCTTTCAATTTGATAGCCCCATTTTTCGTGTTGAAAATATAAAGAGTGAAAAGATATTTATCTTTCATAAAAGAGTGAAAGATAATTTTAAACTTTTAACTCATTTACACTTTTTTCCTCTCTTTTCTGAAAATAAATGTAATAAAATAGCAACCTTTTGAAATTCATGGTGCCAAATATGATTAAGAAAAGTTCTGGGTAAGGAAATGCACTAAATTTTCAACTTAAGAATTACAGGCAAATTAAAATACACCAAACAGAATAATTATAGGAAATCTCTAACCTAAATAATACTAATAGGTAATTTTTAATATGTATTAAAAAATAGTTTAAGATGTGTTATATCAATTGATCTCAGCTCTCCTTTCAACCAACAAATTTATTATGTGCCTGTGAGCTAAGTGAGGTCTGATTTTCAGAGAAAAGGAGCTGGCCAATTGAAATAAACAAGTTGTAGAATAAGGTATTATTCTCTATTTCTGAGTCTTTGGGGACACATTTCCTTCATTTCTCCTTTCTAACTGCTTTCTTAATAAGATTCCTAGAGTCTGATATCTGGGGACAATGGGAAACTTTCATTACTCAAGGACAAAATGATTGTCTCTTTAGAATATTCTTCTACCTTATATATAAAAAAACTACTGGAGCTCATAATGCTGGTTTAATATAACAAATTTTATATCTCTATATTTACCTCAAATAATAAAAAAATTAAAAAATTAAAAATAGCATCAAATAAGAATACTTAGAGATAAATTTGATAGAAAATATTATATATCTTCATAGTAAAAGATAAATAAAATGTTCCTGATGGGAATTACAGAGATGTAATTATGTATTATGGAGAGATAAGCCATATTCATGCATCATAACTCAGTATTTTTAAGATGTTAATTCTCACCCCAGGGATCTACAGCTTCAACATAATCTCAATCAAAATTCTAGCAGACATTATGTAGTAATTGATGAATTAATTCTAAAATGTACATGAAATTATAAGAATATAGGGTGTACAACAATCTCTGAAGAAGAACAAAGTTAGAGGATTTTTCCTACCTGATATCAAGATTTACTATAAAGCTACAGTGATAAGACTGTGTATGATATTAAGATAAAGATAGACCCTAGATCAAAGAGGTAAATGAAAGGGTCCTGAAATAGAACCATACACATATGATCAGTTGATATTTAACAAATGTGCCAAAATAGTTCAGTGAGAGAAGGTGAATGTGATCAACAAGTAGTCATGTAACATTTGGATGGCCATATTCAATAAAGTGATTCTTAACCTATACATCATTTATATATAAAAAATGAACTCAAAATGTATATAGAACTCATTTAAAAAGATAAAACTAAAATATTTTAAAATAAAACACTAAAAGTTTTAGTAACCCTGAGTTTTGAAAATATTTTAAAAATATAAAATAAAAGGCATAAAGGAAAATTTCATAAATTGGACTCAATCAAGGGGAAAAAACTTATATAAAACTATTGTTAAAAAATGAACATTCAAACCATAAACTAGAAGGAAATATTTAGAAATCAGAGATGTGTATCTAGACTATATATACCATTCTATTTTACAATAATAAAAGACATGCATCTCAATAAAAAATACTGAAAAGATACTTCATTATAGAAAATATACAGATAGCAAATGGGCACCTGGAAAGATGCTCATCATTATTAATCATTATTGAATATTAATTTTAAAAGTTAGCTATGACTGTACCAAGTGTTGGAGAAGATATGGAGCAACAGGAACTCTCATGCACTGCTGGTAGGAATATAAAAAGGTACAATCATTTTGGAAAAGAGTAATACTGTTTTCCAGAAACATATATACTGCAGTTGCAGTATGATCACAGCTGCAGATCACTGCAGTATTTATGTTTCTTAATAGGTCATACACTTAACATATGACCCGGGCATTTTATTCTTAGACATTTATCCCACCAAAGTGCATATTCAATGCACATTTTGTACATGAGTATTCATGAGGGGAAGCTTATTATGTGGTTAGCCTCAAACTGAATATGGCCTAAATGTTCATCAGTAGATGACCAAGTTAATATATTTGCAGTACTACTCAGAAATAAAAGAACTTAATTTGCAAAAATATGAAAGAATCTCAGAATAAATGTTTCTAAGTTAAGGAACTCATGCAGAAAATATGCAAGATTTTATTTATATAAATTCTTACAAAAATAATGAGTCTAAAATAAACAAAATTTGATTTTCTGAGAATAGAGGTAAGGAGAGAAGAAAAGAATAAGTACAAAAAAGAGAAAGATATTTTGGATCAGGATAGATGTGTTCATTGTGTTGACAATGCTGAGGTTTCACTGCTGCATATACGACATATATCATAACTCATAAAGTTTACATTTAAATATATGCAGTTGTATAATTGTTATAGTTCAATGAAATTAAAATATTGGTAACACTTTTCAACTTTTAATTTTTTATGTTGAAAGTATAAAATTAAGGGTGGTGCCTATGGCTCAAAGGAGTAGGGCGCCGGCCCCATATTCCAGAGGTGGTGGATTCAAACCTGGCCCAGGCCAAAAAACTGCAGAAAAAAAAAAGTATAAAATTAAAGCAAAGGAAAAATAATAAATTATTCCTTTCTATTATGTCAGTATATGCTGATTATTTAAACATGCTGCCCTGCATACTTTTATATTGTTTTAACTTTTTTCTGTTACAGAAAGTACTGAGTATACACACTCAGTTTACATCTTTACATATTTGCCTGGAACAAATTCCTAGAATTGGGATTTTTGAGTTTAAAGAAATATTACATTTTTTTGAAGGTAATTTGACATACATTATTCAAAGTCTTGATAATCCCATATTCTCATTCCCATTGTGAGAAGTCAAATATCTAGCCAGAGATTATAGAGAAAGTTCCACCACATAATATATATGTGTGTTATATATTTACAGAAAAAATTAATTTGATGTTAAAAATATATAAATATATATAGAGATAGGTAGATAATTTAACAGCATCATGTGTTTGCTCTCTGATGTCAGAGAATTACTTTAGGATGAAAGTACAACAGTGAGGTAGGCTTTTGGCTAATACTATCAGTGAAAACTGATGCCTTGACTTAAAGTTAATTGGTTGGCTGTCAAATTTATATACTTTTACCTATGTTTGAGATATTTGCAAATGTCTAAAGTCTTGTTTTTTTCATATTTTCTGGAAAAATATCATTAAAGTATGCATGTAAAACAAATTATTATAATGACTGAGAAAGAGGACTGCGAGAATGGAATGTTATAAGTGAGAATAATAATACACTTGAATTTGGGTATTATTCTACAGTTTTCAAATTTATTTTAAATGTATTATCAGATCCTTATAATATAGCTACTATTATTGCCTCCCTCCAATATATGTATAAGGAAATTCTAGCAAAAAGGTGGGAAACATAGTCTAGGCTAATTACATGGATGATAAGAAAGAATGAAGAATTTAGGTTTTTGATCCAGGTATCATCAGATAAGATAGTCTTGGAGGATGCATACAAATGACAGGAATAGAGATATCACTAATTCTCTTTAGCTAGAGAAATGTTGAGTTATGTGCACGTAACTTGTGTAGTGTGGACATATGGGTGAGTGTGTGTGTGTGTGTTGCACTAGAACTTCCATGCAGGTTGACTTATCTCCTGCTAATGCTAAGAAGAATACCAATGAAGCCCTGAAAGTCTCTATGTTTTCTTTCTTTTGAGGCTTGAAAGTCAGAGGTGCTATGCTGTAGGACTGTTATATGTACAATGCTAAACAGACCTGTAGCAAAGCCTAAATTCTCACATGCATCACTGCTTCTGTAGGTGACAGTGTAACCACAGAAGTCTTAATCATGGCTTCAACATTGACTCTGTGACCATAGGCAAGTTGTACAACTATGTTTTCTCATTTATACAGAGGAGATGATATTATGCCATGCAGTCCACATTAATTCCATGATTAAACTTCTCTGCTGCATTATTAAATTGTGTAATGTACCACCCCCTATACTGTAGGTCAGAAGAGTAATGATAAGTAAATGCATAAAGGTTTCTGCTCTCCTGAAGCTTAAAATCTATTGAGAGGCATGTACATTATTAGCTAATTATCAAAAAGTTAAATTGTAACGAGTAAAAAGTACTACAGAATTTTAAAGTAGGGGAACGTGACCTAATCTGAGAATTATAATGTTTCTGTGAAGAGATTATGCTTCAACTGGGCCCTAAGTCTGTAAAGGAATTAAACGAAGTACACAAAGCCTAAGAAAGAAAGGTCCTGACTGAGAGCAAATGTAAGGATTCAATGAAGTAACACGTGTAAGCTGAGTATCGGTGCCTGGTATGGTAATGAACACACAATAAATCATAGAAATTATCCAGAAATGTGGGACCAACCTAAGCAACATAGTGAGACCCTAACTCTACAAAAATTAAGAAAAATATTACCCAGGCATGGTGGCATGCCAGTAGTCCCAGATACTTGGGAGCCCAGGAGTTTGAGGTTGCAGTGAGCTACGATGTACTGCACTCTAGTTTGTTCAACAGAGACTCTTTCTCAAAAAAGAATCAGAGAATCATCTCTTTTTGTTAAGGGAAATATATTTTAAATACAGGCATTTGACCTGGATAAATTATAATATTGTGACTTCTTAAGAAGGGGAATGAGGGAGGGGTGGGGAAAGGAAGAGCAGAGAGGGGAAGGAGTAAGGGGGGTGGGGTCTTGGGGTCTTGGTGTGTGCCACACCTTTTGGGGGCAAAACACGATTGTAAGAGGGTCTTTTCCTAACAAATGCAACCAGTGTAACATGGTTTCTAGTACCCTCAATGAATCCCCAACAATAAAAAATAATAATAATAATCAAGGTAGCCATTATTAAAATTTGAGCCGCTTTCTAGTCTAATTTACCAAAAGACAGTGCTAAGTACTATATAGTTAATAGATTCATCGGTTCCATAAATATTCCTTAAACATCTATTTTGTGATAAATACTGTTCCAAGCTCCAAAGTAAATTTCAGAAGGATGGTGGCAGAAGGATATCACAGCCAGTCCACCTGTATGTTTAAGACAAGCTGGTCAGACATATTTCATTGTTCACTGGCCACAGGCATTGGTCATGCTAATGATAATATATACTAGAAAGAACATGCTAGATAATATATACTAGAAAGAATATTGCTGAAGTGTGGAAACAGCCTAAATGTCCTTCAACCCAGGAGTATCGGATTGGTAAGCTATGGTATATGTATACAAAGAAATATTACTCAGCCATCAAAAATAATGGAGACTTTGCAGCATTTGTAGTAACTTGGATGGAGGTGGAACATATTATTCTTAGTGAAACATCACAGGAATAGAGAAGCATGAATCCTATGTATTCAACTTTGACTTGCAGGC
>CAUYON010208180.1:0-18861 GCA_963573935.1 Arctocebus calabarensis
GAGATGTTGGCGTGGATGTGGAGAAAAGGGAACACTTCTACATTGCTGGTGGGAATGTAAACTAATACATCCATTTTGGAAAGACGTTTGGAGAATACTCAAAGATCTAAAAATAGACTTGCCATTTGACCCTATAATTCCGTTACTGGGTATATACTCAGATGACCCAAAATTACAGAACAATAAAGATATCTGTACCAGATTGTTTATTGCAGCCCAATTCATATTTGTCAAGTCATGGAAGTGAGGCTTTCTGATGATGGAGTATGTGCTTTTGAGAAGGAAATAACCTTTATAAATCCTTTTTTTTTTTTAACAAGGGGTTCAATAATTTGCTTCATTCATTGAAGCTCATAACCGTGTCCTCCTATCAATAAACTGTGTGTGCAAAAGATTAACTGCTTGAAGTGCTTCTCTGTCTTTGGTTACTGCTGAGCATAGGACAATTCATCCATACAAACAAGAGGGCCTTCCCTATCCAGGTAGCTCCATGAATTATAAGCAAGGATAAATGAAAGCAGGACCACCATCTACTTCTAAAATTAAAAAGTCTCGTAAGTGATGGCAGGCAGGTAATGCACAGCTAGACATCATCTTTTGATATGATGGATATTTTAGTAGTTGAATGCTTAAAACTAGTGCTGTCCAATAGAACTTTTTGTGTTGAAGGCTATGTTTCATTATCTGCATGTCCAGTGCCATAGACACTTGCTAAATATGACTGTTGAATGCTCATAATGTGGCTGGTGGGAAATAGGAATTAAAATTTTAATTTATATTACCCAAAGCAAGCTATAGATTTAATGTAACCCTCTCAAAATACTAATGATATTCTTTTTTACAAATAGAAAAAGCAGGCTGGGCGTGGTGGCTCACACCTGTAATCCTGACACTCTGAGAGGTGTAGGCAGGTGAATTACCTGAACTCATGAGTTTGAGACCATCCTGAGCCAAAGCAAGACCCCATCTCTAAAAATAGCTGACGCTGTGGTGGGGGCCTATAGTCCCAGCTATGTGAGAGGCTGAGACAAGTGAATCGCTTAAGCCCAAGAGTTTGAGGTTGCTGTGAGCTATGACACCAATGCCAATTCTACTGAGGGCGACAAAGAGAGACTCTGTCTCAAAAAATAAAATAGAAAAAGCAATCCTAAAACCCACACGGACCCACAAAACACCCCGAATAGCCAAAGCAATCCAGGGCAAAAAGAACAAAGCTGGAGGCATAACATTAACTGACTTCAAAATTACTACAAAGCTGTTGTAGTTTGGTTACTACAAAGCTAACATTACCAGAACAGTATGGTACTGGCAATAAAAACAGACACATAGACTAATGGAGCAGAATAGAAAACCCACAAATAAATTAATGTACCCATAGCCAACTGAATTTTGACAAAATTGTCAAGAATACACATTGGGGATAAATAGTCTTTTCAATAAATAGGGCTGGGAAAATTGGATATCCTCATGTAGAAAAATGAGACTAGACTCCTACATATCACCATATGCAAAAAAAATCAAATCAAAATGGATTTAAGATATAAGTGTAAAACCTAAAACTATGAAACTACTAGAAGAAAACATAGGTAAAAACTTCATAATGTTGGACTGGGCAAGGGTTTTTAAAGTAATACCTCAAAAGCACCGGGAACAAATGAAAAATAGATAAATGGTTAACAGAACCATCTCCTCACTTATTTGTTGTAGTAAACTAATTGGTTAGATGTAAGCATTCCACACTGTATATCAACACATTGTACCTCATAAATGCATTAATGCACACAGTTATGATTTAATAAAGAATTAAAAACAAATCTTAAATTAAAACATTAAGAAAAAGAAAGACAAATGAGATCCTTCTGCAAAATCATGGAAACTATTAATAGACTGAAAATCTGACCTAAGGAATGCGAGAAAATATTTGCAAACTATACTTCTGGAAGGGTTAATAGGTAGAATAAACATACAAAGACTTAACTCAAAGCAAAAAAGCAAATAACCTAATCAAAAACAGATATTAAGAGAAACTCCTCAAAACAAGACACACAAATGGCCAAGAAATATGTGAAAAATGCTCAATATTACTAATAATCAGGGAAATATATCTATAAGATGCTAAATAAAACTATAAGACACCGCTTCACTCCTGCTAGAATGGCTATTATCAAAAAGACAAAGGAAAACAAGTGTTGGAGAGGATGTGGAGAAAGGAAAAATTAACACACTGTTGATAGGATTGTAAACTAGTGCAACTGTTTATAGAAAACATGCAGGATCCTCAAAATATTAACACTAGGACTATCATATGATCCAACAGTTTCATTAGTGGCCATGTATCCAAAGAAAGAAAATCATTATATCAAAGAGATACCTGCACTCCTATGTTTCTTGCAGCACTATTTAAGATTGTGAAGATATGGAATCAACAAGTGCCCAATAACCAATGAATGAATAAAGCAAATGTGGTCTACAAAAGCTGATGATATAAGCCCCTGGCCTGGCCTTTCCACTTAGCAGACTCTTTCCCATGGGCCACCAGAGCCCAGCCCTGCATCACTGGGAAAACCCTCCCATGACTGGTTCACCTTAGACTGCTATGAATAAATGTTGTAGATGAGACTCACCTGCCTTTCTAAATTCACCCTGTAGCAGTGTTTAATATCTCTTGTAATTGGTTTCAAAATATCACCTAACCACATATTTTCCTATTCCAAGTTTATGAACTGCATTTTTGAAACCTCTTTAAGTAATTTTGAAATAAAGCTTTGACACGTTTGCAATTCAGAAAAAATGTGGTATATATACACAATGGAATGCTTTTAAGCCATAAAAAGGGATGAAAGAAATCCCATCATTTGCAATGTGAATAACATAATGTTAAATGAAATGAGGGAAGGAGGGAGGGAAGGAGAGAGAGAGAGAGAGGAGGCAGAGGGAGAAGGAGAAGGAGGTGAAGGAGAGAGGAGAGGAGGAAAGGAAAGGAAAATGTTAGTTGGCAGCATAGAAGCAGAACAGTAGTTACCAGAGACCGAGGGCAGAGAGGATAAGAAGATGTTGGGAACGGGCACAAAGTCACAATCAGATAGGAAGAATATCTCCTGGTGTTCACATGGTGGGGTGACTATAGTTAACCGTAAAGTATTAAATATAACAAAGTAGTGG
The DNA here is from genome assembly GCA_963573935.1 of Arctocebus calabarensis. Lineage (NCBI taxonomy): Eukaryota > Metazoa > Chordata > Mammalia > Primates > Lorisidae > Arctocebus > Arctocebus calabarensis. The sequence goes on from CAUYON010208180.1 coordinate 3,163, forward strand.
GAAGGGAGGCTTTTGAATATTCTTACTGTAAAGAAATGATAAATGTTTGCTTAAGGTGATGAATATACTAACTATCCTGATGGGATCATTATACAGTATATATGTGTATCAAAAACATCAGTTTGTACTGCATAAAAATGTACAATTACAGCATGTCAAATAAAGAAAATATTAATTAAAATTTAAATAGCTACATGTGATTAATAATTGCCCTATTGGGCAGTATTCCCTTTAATCTATTCAGTGGTCATTCTATGGAGCTTTGAGTTAATTAGACAAGAGATCAGTCAGATTGAGTTTTTAAGATACTGTTTTATTTATTGTGTATGTGACATCCCTCTCCTCTCATCATGCCTCTCAAACTTAAAGAAATGATCACAATTGTAATTAGATGGTTTTTGTACTCTGAGTCCAAAATGTGGTTCTAAATTGTTCTTTATTTTTCCATTTAATCGCCTACTAGTCCACAGAGCCCCTACTTTTTGGTCCCTTTCTTTCCTCTTCCTCAAGATTCCTTCAGAAATTTGATGCCTCTTTATTTTCCTAAGATCAAAATACGATACGCAGTGAGACACGCAGTTCACAAAACCATATATACACTTATCATAAGTAAAAACTATGCATAGAAAATGTTCCTTTACAAGATGAGGTTATAGTAGGTTTTGATGCTTTTCACTTGCCTTTGTTTAATCGATTTTATATAGTATTTAGATAACACTTGTGTTCTTTCATGATTTTAAAAATTCAGGTAAAATTTTCACATTTTTAGTTTTCTTCTTCACAATACTGCACCGTGAGTTCTTATAATGTCTACTTCCATCTTTGTGCTCAGAAGCCCTCCCTGGACCCAAGTCCTTATGAAATATAAATAAAAGATATTGGAAAAAAACATATGAAGTATAATAAATTTTCTTTTATTCTCTTTTGAGTCTTTTTATTAGGCCTTGAAAAAATAGCTGTGTCCTTATTTTCACACGAGCATTAAAGCAGATTATTTCATTACAACATCTAAGAGTCCAGGACTAAGTGAACTGCCTTGAACTGCACGGAAGTAACCTGATCCTTATGGACTGCAAGAGAGAGGGGGCACTGTGTCTTTTGGTCTCTTCTCTGAGCTTTTGAACATATGGAACACAAACCCCAGCTTTCCCCTCACATATGAGATAAATAAGAGAATGTCTTAGAACAATTTTGCAAGACTATAGAGAAATAAAGACTTTTATCCAGTAGTAAAAGGTTGAGAATCCTTGGCAGCTGCATTTGAAACTCATTGCACAAAGTCCTATGAGATGATGTACTTCCCATTGTATACAAATGAGCCAAAAATACATACTTAATTTCAGGTTCTTCAGCAGTGATATCCTTTCTATTCTAGTTCCACTGCTCACAATTTAAAATGAAGAAGACTTATCTGCATTCATTTCTTAGATCATTGGTTTGGCACTTTCAAGATTTTATCCAAGCATGACTTTTATAACCTTGTGGAAATTGCAGTGATAAAGGATGTATCAGCAATTTTCAAACCCTTTTTTTTTCTATGAAGCCATCTCAGCCTCCCTTAACAGAGCAATGGAGAGAACCACAGGTCTTTTTTATTGTCTTCATTTTTAAAGATCTTTGTTTTGGTCAATGAGACATGCATTGTGGAAACAAGGCCAACACAGACTTTGTGGTATTTTTTTCATTGCACATCTAACTAATCCTGATTAGATGTAAGACAGGGGGCTGCTCTGCCATTTTATCCCCTAAAATTGGTTTCAGAGGAATTGGTTATAATGGAAATGTCAAATCCTTTAAATATCAGCCTTTAAATACCATACAGGCATATGGATGTGAACATAATTTTGCCCATTCTTAGATTCTAGTGTATCACTTGTCAGAATTAAAGGAAGAAGTAAGAGAGGGAAATAGCTATTGTTCTAGTCTAAATGACAAACAATCGGATATAATGAGTGGATAAGGTCAACTTGCTTATCATTAGTGTAAAGTCTTCTTTTGTTCAAAAGTCAGAGCCAAAATGGGATCTGCAGGACCCTGGCAGCTCTGAGATGAGGCACATGCCTCATTCTTCCTTCCATCTCATCTCTTCCCATTGCCCAGAGGGTTTCTTTTCCTTAAAATTAAGCAATTGTGAGCATAGTCCTTTGCCAATGAGTTTGAGAAGCTTGCCCTTGGAAAATTAAAAATTATAAAACTCCTTTTGTGCCGAATACATTACATATTAAATAAATGTTTATTGAATTGAATTGAATTCTTCTGATTATCAGATAATGGACTAGGCTGGGCTCATGTATTCTTAACTACCTGTATGACTAGGAAAATCATTTAACCTATTGAGCTACAGTGTAATAATGGTAATAGTAGTGATACTATTATATTCATAGGTCCCATGTAGTCTAACAATTATATAATTCTATACCTCCTATGATTATGTTCTTAGACTCCCATGTAGTCTAAGAATGGGAGTCTAAGAATATAATCAACAAAAATTCTTTGAAATTTGAGGTTAACATTATAAAGATAAAACTAATGGGCAGAGAGACCAAATTAAATAAATAGCCAAGTGTAATTTCAACAAGGTTAAGCGTGATTGAATCAATTCTATCTAAAGGAGATGCATGGGGGAAAGGCGCATGTGTCTATGTTATAATACGGGCTCTAGGGGTTCTAAAGCTGTTCAGGATTGATAATTCTGTGGGTTGGCAGAGATGAACTTGTAAAATCTTTCCTGAAGAAGAAGTTTAATGTCAATGGACTCTGTCAGACAAATAAAATTTTAGAAGAATATCAAATATTAGTCTTAGATCAGGGAAATAGCAAAATGCTGATGGAATGACATTTCCTATAGGAATAAAGTCTTTTAGGTCACTTCATACAATGAGCTAGCTCTGGTCTGGAGGTATTTCACCACCCAACAGAGACCTTTTCTATTGGTAAAATTGTAGTGTGGGATGTTTAACCACTTGTGTGGTGTGTGGTTTGTCTTCCCAACTCTATGAGCACATAAAGAAAGGAAACTAAGTTTTTATCAAGAAACTACTGTGATAGCCAGCTTTATGCATTTATTATCTTCTTTAATTAAGGTAGATTGATTGGGTTAATTACCCGTAATTTTACAAGCAAGGAAATGGGGACTCAGGCTTAGTGGTTTGCTGGTGAGGAGGGAGCCAGGATCAGTCTCCTTTCCTTCATTGCCTATGAACTTTCAGGTGCATCAGCAGTTTCCAAGACTACATTTTGCCAATGGGTAAGTGGTACTTTAGTCCCTTCTTAGAGATTTGTCATACCTGTTAAAAGGTAAAAGCCTCAGAAAAGTCTTATGTTTAAGACTCTTAAAAATATTTTTACTTAGTTTTTCTTTATAATAATGAAATAAACATTTTCTATGTTTCTCAAAAAGCACATTAGCATTTAAGAAACATTTTTGGAGACTAGGTATTCATGCACCATAGAACACAATTTAAGAAATGCTTGCTTAACATTTCCTTTTCTTGGATATAAGTTTGGTTAGAGTAAAATCTCATTATTGGAGGAAAATAGTAGATGAATCAAAGGACTTAAATAGTTTCCTTTTATAACTATATTATTTTGTTAATAACAATTAAATTTGCCATTTCCTTTTACTGTAGTAAAGACTTGTAACTATTAGAAGAGAAATGAAAGAATTAGAGTCCAAATCTGCACCTAATACAGAATTCCTCAGTCACAGAATCCATCAATTTCTGCTTGGATACTTCTGTGGCTGAGAAGCTTATTAGTTGACAGCCTCCTCCAGGCAATCTGAATAGACTCTTATGCATCTAAGACACGTAAATAGAAAACAGAAACATCCAATCAGTTGATCATCTGGATGTTTTATTTCAGTAGCAGTAGGCAGCTCTGGTATTTTCTGATATGCCAATATTTTGAATCCCAAATACCAAATTCCAAAAGGCATGACTGACTGAATTTGCCACTGTGTTATTTATCATATGTAGCTTGAGCAAATTTATGTCAAAAGGAAAGAATATAGTTTTTAAGAGGGAAAAACATATGCCAGTTCTGCCTCTTCGATCCACGTGGCCTTGAATAAGCCACTTACTCTCCACAAGCATCTCTCACCCATGGAACTAACAAATGTGTGTTCCTTTGGAACTATGATGAAGTGTAAAGGAATCAACATGCATAAAACATTGGGTAAAGTATCTAATACCCAGGAAAGGTCATTTCTATAGTCTGCTCAAACAGGATTATTATTGTATCATTCCTTGGTTTTTCACTAAAAGGCTGGGAAAAACATCAACAATAACTTTGATATTTTCTCTCACACTTTCTCAGTTATTAAATGAATTTCCATCTGAGCTCAAGATATTGGACCCAAATGTATAAGGACTCCTAGTGCCTATGCTTTTTTTTTTTTTCTGTGACGGTGTCAGAACCAAGAAATAGAGCTCCTCCTTATCCTCATATCCAAACAGATCATTAGGAAGACAGGTCCCAAGGAGTCATTTGTAGGAAAGAAGAGTGATGCCTTCTGTGTTGTCTCCTTCCAGACATTACATTATGATGAATGCTACTAATGTCTTGACACTTAAGCTGGGGTGTTGTTGAAAATGATGATGATGGTGATGATGAAAATAATATTACCAACATACATTGAGTATGTACCATATGTCAAGTAGTCTAAGAAGTTTACAGTACAGGCATTATGAAAAACAGTATGGGAATTTCTCCAAAAATTAAATGTAGAACTATGATATGATCCAGCAATTCTACTTCTGGTATTTATCCAAAGGAAATAAACATCAGTATGTTAAAGGTATACCTGCACTCTATGTTCATGCAGCATTATTCACAATAGCTTGATATGGAATCAACCTAAATGTTCATTCAATGGATGGATAAAGAGAATGTGACACACACAGGGATACTATTCAGCTTCTAAGAAAGAAGGAAATCCTCCCATTTACAACAATGTGGATGAACCCACAGCATATTATGCTTATTGAAATAATCTAGGCATAGAAAGACAAATATTACATGATTTCACTTACATATGGAATCTAGAAAAATTAAACTTGTAGAAGCAGAGAGAGAATAATGGTAGTTACAGGGGCTGGGGTGGGGCGGGGAATGGGAAGATGTTGGCTAAGGGGCACAAAGTTTTAGTTAGATGAGAGGAATAAGTTCAAGAGTTCTATTGTACAGCTTGGTGACTGTAGTTAATAATAAGGTATTATACACCAAAAGAGTAGATTTTCATCTTCTCATCACAGAAAATGACAGAATGGATAAGGATATGTGGTGATGGATTTGTTAATTTGCTTAATTTAGTCATCTACAACATGCAGAGGGTGCTAAAGATGTATTAAAAACTGCATTAAAGAAAGGAAAAACTGTATTAAAATTGCAATATATACTGACAACTTTGCTATCTAGGATACTGTTTCTTGTATCCTTTGTAATTGCATAAGTCAATTCGACTTGGGTATGACAATATTAATATAGTTTCTTCCTTTCTTAAAATATGTATACATTTTTTTAGCATCCTCTGTATATGTTTATCAAAACACCACATTGTACACTGTAAATATGTACAATTGTTACTTGTCATTCACACTGCCATAAAATGGGGTGGGAGAAAAAAGATTGTCATATCTACCATGTTATTTAATCTTTCCTTAAATCTTATGAGTAAGTATTGTTATTAACATCTCTACTTAGCCAATGAGGAAGACAAATATCTCACATTTACTGAATAGTTTAGATAGGATCATAATACTCATCCTTCTTATTTTAAAATTCATGCTTTTAACCACCATTCTATAGACATTATGGCAATACATGGAAGCATAATGATAATGATTATGATGAAGATAATTATGACAGCAGAAATTTATTGAGCATTTACTATGTGCCAGACACTCTACTAAGTGTTTGCATATATTTTGTCATCTCATTTCTACAACAGTATGATGTGATGTCATTACCATCATGTTACTTAGGAGCAAAAAGCTTAAAGATGCTAAATAACTTTCTGAAGTCCTCATGGCTAGCAAGTGGCAGAGCTGGGATTTGAATTGAGGCATTTTATGGATTAACCCATTTTTTTTTTAAGGTGTGATAGACAGGCTAGTAGAATTGAGATAGTAAGTATCTGTTAGCAAGTTGGAATAGGTATTTACCTTTATTCCATGTATAAAGTTTTTGTTGATCCAGGTCCCATTGATCCATCAGAGCAAGGAATTTGTATTTCTAAAGCCAATACAGAGGCTTTTCTGGGCCTGAGAAAATGGCCTTGCTGGATGTGCAATCTGGAGGAAGCAGCAAATCTTCCCAGGCCTGGGTTTTCTGGGTTCCTCAGTCTTTCCTTTTCTCCTGACCCAAGCTGAGTGAGAAGTGCTTTGGGGTTAATCACACTGCCAGTGTAGGATGAGACTTGCCAAACAATTTTCTGGCCCTTTCTTCAATTGTCAAGGTTAGAGTTCTTAACTTTCGCCCTTTGGGGGAAGTGTCTCAGCCACCATGTGCCCAGCAAAACATAGCTTTTGACACCAGCCAGAAGTAAACAACAATTACACCCCTCACTTGTCAAAATAGTCCTTTTTAAGGGAGAGAAAGTAAATGAAATGGACAGTTCTTTTTAGTCTGTGTCAGAACAGTCAAAGGCCAGAGACATAGCATAACAACTCAAGGTAGGAATCAGGAGGTGTCCTATCCAGAATGACTCAATAGACACAAAATTAGACCATGCACTTGTATGCACTGCATGATAAATCCTGACTTGGGCTGTATTTATTAATCCCATGGACAAAACCAGTGGTTGTCATCCATACAGTAGGACAGGTCGAGCAGTCCTTTCAGGGGTTGAATATATAAATCTATATTCAATATATGAGCTCTCAAACAACAGCACAATTAAAACTCAAGACTTTAATATTCTTCTGGAGAGTTTATTTCCATTTAAAAAACAAAAATGAAAACAAAATCTCTTTGTACTATATCAATACCTAGAGAGGACTTTGAAGGGTAAAAGACATTCTACATATCTGCTTTCTCACCCTTCCCCCTATGTCTTCATCCAAGATAGAGTAACAGCTGCCTTCTTCATTAGTACTGTCCCAGTTTAGGACTTCTGAATGTCTCCTTGGACAATTATAACTATTAACAACTGCTTTCTAACTACCAGCCATGACTGTCTTCAACTCATTCTTTACTCTCCCTCCAGAAGGCTTTCTAAGTTACTGAGTGTATTATCCAGTCCCCAGCTCCGAATGCTTTAGTTACCTCTGCTTCAGGAAGGGAAAGATCCCGATTTCTTAGCCTACTGTTCAGTGCCATTGACAATATTGTTCCTGCTTACTTTATCGGACTCCTTGCCTGCCTTTCCTTCCTTATTCTTTTTTTTTAATTTGAGACCAAGTCTCACTCTGTCACCCTGGGTAGAGTGCTGTGGCATCATTGTAGTTCATAGCAAGCTCAAACTCCTGGGTTTAAGTAATCCTCTCACTTTAGTCTCCCAAGTAGCTGGGACTACAGGTGCTTGCCACAATGCCCAGATAGTTTTTTCGATTTTATATAGAGACAGGGTCTTGTTTAGGCTGGTCTTTAACTCCTGAGCTCAACCAATCCACCTGCCTCAGCCTCCCAGAGTGTTATTATTATAGGCATGAGCTACCATGCCTGATCATTTTCCTACTTTTTCTTAATTTTCCACCTTGGTCATGAGTCTGGTTGCTGACTCTCCTAAATTCTCATTGTCCATCCTGTATCTCTAGTTGGCCAATTTCCTCTGAACCAATCCCTCTTGCCTGCTTCTGTCATTGGTAAACCCCCAACTCATTTTTCAAGGCCCTGGTTTAATGATGCCCATGTGAAACTCTTTCACTGATTTGCCAATGTCGTATACCTTTTCTCAGGAGTTTGTAATGAATTATTATTTAAATGATATCCTAAATTCATAAAATTAAAGTTGTGTCTGTTGTATCTTTCTTCCCTTGAGTAATCTTTCTCTTTTTACTATAAGTTTCTTTTAGAAAGGACACTGGTCTAGAAGTCACTAGTGTTGAGCTGCTCGCTTTCTGTATGACGTGAGGATGTCCACAGTTTTCTCACCTACAAAACAGGGATAACAACATCTTCTTCTCAGAATCAAAATAAATATATATGAAGATAGCTGGGATGTAAGGTAAGCTATTTAGTGAAGCAGATCATTGCAGTGTAAAGCACTTGCTCCCATCAAGGGATGGGCAGGAAAAAGGTTGAAATAAATGGTCACCTCATGCATTTTGACTATTATCTGTGACATAAAACATGCACTGATAGTCTAATCAAGAAAGTACTCAATGTGTAGGATTCAGACATTTCTCAGACATATGAGAGTTCAAACATGAACTTCAGGGCTTGGTTCAATTGTCTCCGCTGAGAGTCCTTTGTTGAATACCCAGTGTAAAGTAGACACACAGTTATGCTGCATCTGAACATTATTCTTTAAATTTCAGATTAATATAAGGGTACAAACAAGTAGGTTGCATTGTTTGTATTGTTAGGTAATGTCCAAGTTGTAGTTGAGCCCCCCATTTAGGAGGTGTGATGTATATCATATATTGTGCCTATTAGGTGAAGGGTTACCACAACCCCTCCCTTCTCCCCTTTCCTCTTTCTCCTGTCCCTTCCCCTCACTTGAATTTAATTGTGCTTTTTTTTTTCTTGTATGGACATGTAGTTGTTCATATTAGTATTGAGTACATTGGATACTTGCTTTTATTTCTCTTCTTTTTTTTTTTCTGGGGAACAGAGTCTCACTCTGTTTTACATTCATGAACCCCTGCACCTGGCCTGGATACCTGCTTTTCCATTCTTGTGATACTTTACTTAGGAGGGTATTCTCTAAATATTTCTAGGTAAATACAAAAGATTTAAAGTCTCCATCTTTCTTTATGGATGAATATACCATAGTTTATTTATCCATTTGTGAGTTGGCGGGCACTTGGGTTGTTTACATATCTTGGTGATTGTGAATTGAACTGTGATAAACATTATAGTGCAAATGTCCTTCACATCTTTTTCTTTGTGTGAGTGTGCAGTTTTGGGCTGGGGCTGGCTTTGAACTCGCCACCTCTGGCATATGGGGCCAGTGCCCTACTCCTTTGAGCCACAGGCGCCACCCTGTCCTTCACATCTTAACATTATTTTGTACCTTTGTAGTTCATATGTGTTTGTTACCATAATGTCAGCCTCATTGGAACAGAGACACTGCCTTGTTCACGGTCATTTTCTGCTGCTCAGAATAGTATGTGACATACTAGGTACACATTCAATGTGCTTTAAATAAATAAATTGTCTATCTTGGATAATAAATGACAGAATTGTTAAATTTCATACCTAATCACAGGTCTCAGGATATTCATGTGATAAAATGTAAATTAAAGTACTTTGGAAACTGTGAAGTTTTCAGAGCTGATTCATAATTGTGGTCCATTGAAAAATCTTAGTTTGACTATTCTCACACCATTTTAACAACTCAAGGAAAATAGGAAAGACTGAGTTAGTTGTTTGCCTAGTGTTTGGTCATGTGTTCCCATTTCTTTGGGATTGGAGAGAGACTTTAGAACTAGTTTAAATGCTTTGACAAATTCAGTATGATTGCCTCTGGTTAGCACAGAGTGGTAATTAACTCTGCAATTATATGTTCTGATTTTCATATTTTTCCTGTATGTGCATTTTGACAGTAATTGAACAAGGCAGTATTTGCAATATCCATTCTGAAACTGTTTTACAATATTTCATTATATGCCAGATTAATTTGTTAAACTCACATAGCAAATGAAAACTTCAATATTGATTCATTAATGCAACTGTGGAACCTTTCTGCTAATGTACCTTAGTGGGAAAATGAAGGAGGCATGGGATAAAGTGTCTAGAAAGATTAGAATGACTGGGGGATGGAGGAGAGCCTGATGGTATGCTTTATTTCTCCTCCTTCTAAGTTATTCTTTTTTCCTCATTAAATACCATTTACTTCCTTGAGAATCAGCACAGCGGGAAGATGAATAAACATTGATGAGATATGCATCTGAATCTTGAAAAGAACTGGGGAAATTAAATGTTCTCTTTGGGTCCCTCTTGTGTGTGAATGAGAGTGACTGTGTGTGTGTGTGTATGTGTGTGGTGTGTTAGAATGAAGTGGTATAGCCCAAAGCAAAATGGCATTTGATCATCTATAGCACTTTTATTTTTCATGTGTTTCAGTGTTCCTTACAAAGCGTAAGTGAATTAGAATCCCTTTTAACTTAAAAACTTAAAACTTTTAAGTTTTGAAAACTTAAAAACTTGAGATGAGAGGTATGGAAATACTCAAAGGAATATAAAAATCCCCTTGCACGTAAGTGCTCTCTCTTGTGAAGTGATGCTAGGGAAATAAACCTGTCCTCTATTGGGTGAACAGCCTCTTTATGAAGTAGTACAATTCCGTTAGCTCCTGTTGTTATAAGGTTATTCATTCATTTACGTATTCAAGCATTCAACAAATAGTTACTGAGCATGTATAATGAGCCTAGGACTGTGAAAAATGCTGAGGACAGAATGGAGAGCAAAATCAAACCCAGTTTTTATCTCATAGAGATTAAAATCATGTGTCAATCAATAGGTCTCAAGATACATAGTAAACTACATCTAAGATAAATAATAGGAAACACTGAGTTACATAAAAACTTACAAGAGGAACATTTGACCTTGTCAATGAGGTCAGAGATTTCTTCCCTGAGAAAGTGAAATTTGTATTGAGATTGGGATGGAGCTGAAGGGTTAGTGGTTTGTATTAGATGAGTAGGGGGCAGTTGGGAGAGAGGCAGCACATGCAAACACTCTGAAATTGGAGCAATTATGGTGAAAGTAGAGCATGGGTGTAGAAACAGGACAAGACGAAGCTGGATACAGGAAGGAGCTGATCCATGGAAGCCTCATAGATAATAACAGACACGTGCATGACGCAGATAATGCATAACACTTCTGGGTGCTTACTACGTGCCAGGTAGTCTCCTAAGTGTTTTATAATATTAAATTATTTAATTCTTATGAAACCCCATGAGGTAAGTAAAAGTATAAATTTAATTTTATTCACTAGGAAACCGAGGCATAGAGACATTAAACAACTTGTTCAAGGTGATTGGCAGAGTTAGGAGTAAAAGCATTTAATACAATGCTATTCTTGAGGGCAAAGCAAAGCATACACTTTCCAGGTGAGTCTGCCTTGATTTGGAGAATGGCAAAGTGTAAAGATTCAGAGGCATTCCAGAAGCTTCACAGACTTCACGAACTTGTATGAAACATTCTGCATATGCGATTTTGTGGGAAGAGAGTCTATCGTTTTCATCAGATTTCTCAAAGGAATGCATAAGTCACAATGAGATGGAAACTTCAGATACAACTTACTTTGTTTTTAGAAAACTTTTAATTTTAAGCTAACTGTAGATTCATATGCAATTGTAAGAAATAATATGCCAAGATCCTTCCAGTGTACTCTTCCCTCAGATTATATAAATTGAGTGCACTATTGCAGCCTGGAAATTGGCATTCAGATAAGACACTGAGTTTATTCATATTTCACCAGTTTTATAAGGACTTTGTGTGTGTATGTGATTTTGAATGATTTTACCATGTTTAGGGTGTATAACTACCGTCACAGTCAAGATACATAACAGCTCTCCAGGTATGGGGCGGGGAAGCGACTTTCCCTCACTTTCCCTTGGACCACTGTGTCTACTGTTCAGACACAGGGTGCTGCCTCCTGTGAGGAGACCTAAGACCTCCCAGTTCTGCCTAACTGCAGCTTTTGTGTCCTTTCGCTGTGCTTGTACTTTCTTGACAGTATTACAGGGAACATACGAAACTGGGTTCTGAAATCAGGTTGATCCAGATTTGAATCCACCTCTGCCACTTAGTAAATGTGTGACCTTGCATGAGTCATGTCACCCCGAGCTTCTACTTCTGTCTGTAATGGTAAGGACCTTATCATGTTGTGAGGATCAAAGAAAATACCACAGGGAAAGCAGTAAGGTTAGATGGAGGAGAAATCAGTAACCAGCGACTTCTGCAACTGTGATGGCACTTGGTGCTTCCCTCCAAAAAGTACTGGCTGCGCCCTCTGGTAAATGTTAACTTGTTCTGAATGTGTGGACCTTAATGCCCTTGATTCTCAGCACCTTCCATAGTATGGGTGCTTGGAAGTAGATGGGTGAAGGAAGGGGACCAAGAAAGGAAAGAAAGTGAATCAAGTTTCTGATTGTCAGGAACTGTTCTTTTCAGAATTTGGCCTTAAGTCAGTTTTTAGAATGTCATCAGATGTATCTACCTTTAAATGCGGGTGACCATCAGTGTCTTATAGATGTTGTGTGTCTGTTTTTTAAATATTCACATGCTTGTTCTTTAATCATTGAGAGTAAACTGAATCCTCTGAGTCTTGGAATAAAAGCCTTATTTGGCCTGAGGGAAGAAGCATTGGGTCTAAAAGAGAGAGTGAGTGAGAAAGAAAGAAAAAAATCCTGTGTTAACTACTAGTGTCATTTGGAGACTATGCAATCATATCTGAGAATGAGAGATATTCACAGTGGGTTTTACTTGGTGCATCTGTAAAAGAAATGAAGATATGAATGAATCAGTTGCGCAGAGACTTCAGAAAAATTCTCAACTCATTTATTTAGAAAGTAAAAGGGCAATATCAGAAGAAATTTTGAATTTTGCCCTACTTTTGGGAAGCAAGGGTATATGTATATAAAAGATTCTCTCAGAGATTTCTCTCACTTCAGTTTACCTGAAAATTTCAAGGAGAAACTTTTCAAGGTGGTTTATCATGGTGTAGAACTGGTTTAATTTAGTTTGAGTCCTGTGTCTGCCACGCACTTACGGTCCGATCTTGGGAAAATTGCTTAACCTTCTGAGTGTCGGTTTCCTCATTTATAAAATTAACAAAAAAGAATATTCACACCCTGCTTATGAAGGTTGAATATGATGACAGTCCAATGGGCTAGAATACATGTTCAATGACTAATATCATTAGTATTTGATTTAACATTAGCATTAATATTAACATTAGTATTGGTTCTGTTAAGTTTTTAAATGAAGAGAAAAATATATTAATCATTAGCTAACTTGTATCAAACACTTCCCACATAACATAGGCAGACTGGGAGCTCCACATGCATCATAGTTAGTTCTCACAGTCAACCATGAGGTGTCATTTCCATCTTGCAGTGGAGGAATCTGAGGCTCTGATGCTTGACCTATTGCTACTCAGAAGTAGAATTGCTATTTAAATTCTATGACCATTACTCTGAATGGTTGATTGGTCCTGTCCTGAGTTATTTTAGGGTAGTTGGATTTGATCAGTTTCTGGATAGCCTAACTTTGTGGGCTTATGCACTTCCTACTGCATTGAATGCTGGAACTTGAAACTGACCAGCATTTGAACTTTCACTTTAGCAAGAGACAAACTTAAGAAACTACTAACCCCTTCGAGAATGGAGCCACATTTTCACTCTTTGCTTTGCTTCTGGATCTGCTATTTTTCCAAGTTATTAGTGGCTTCTCTTCGGTCTCAAATCCCCAGTTAGTTTCGCTTTTTAGCTTAATTAGGGTAGGGTTTACCTTAGGGCCTCTTCTCCTCTCAAAGTCCCTGTGTGCTCTGGAAATGGCCAGGTCCCAGAGCTCTGGCTGGAGTGCCTGGAGCACGGATTCTTGTTCTGGGATCTGCACTCTGTGCTAATGAGGCTTGACACCTGCTCTGCAGAAATGGGCTGAAAGCAAGTGGCAGGATCTCTTGTGTCTGGTCTGTGAACTATTCCTGTGAATGTCATTTTGAGACTGACACGCTGCCCATTTGCTAACACAAATGGCTGGTGGAGGAGTCAGCTATGGAGGACAATGTCACCTGGCGAAGAGCAGTGTGCTTCAAAGGGCTCTGTTATAGGGAGAATTCTGAGATGAGCTGACCTGGGATATTAGCCCGTTTCTTGTCGCCTCTTTGACCTCTGAAAAACAAAAAGCCCTTGGAGAGGCAGCACAGAATTCTAAAAGTGTTACAGAGTGTAATGTACAGTAATGTGAAGTGCTCCCAGGTATCTGTACTAGAGAAACTTCTATTAGTCGTCATGTGCAGTAAGAGTTCAAGGTTATTGTTACATTATTTGTAGTAAAGAAAAATTAAAACAATTTTTCATATGCCTAAGTATAACACAGCTTGGAGTGTACTGTGACCCCCTGTATGGACCGAGTACTTGTATCCTTCCAAAATTTTATGCCAAAGCCCTAACTTCCCATGTATTTGGACATAGGGCCTTTGTGGATGTACTTAAGGTTAAATAATGTTATAAGGGTGGGACCTCCACCCCTTCCTCCCCACAGCCATCCAGCTCCCAACCCCTGCACTCAAAGAGCCACTTGTGTGAGTGCACAGTGTCAAGGTGGCCAGCCACCAGCCAATGGAGGAGGCCTCAGAGTAAAACCTGCCTTGCCAACATCTTGATCTTGAACTTTCTACCCCTTAGACCTGTAAGAAATAAATTTCTGGTGTTTAAGATACCCAGTTTATAATACTTTTTAGGGTAGTCTGGGCTAAATAACACATCTCCCTTTTTAAAATGGGAGGATTAAAAAAGAGGTTTGAGGTCAAATTGAGCATATTAATTTTTTAGGGATATAAAGAGTCAACTAATTTACTTAAAATGTTCAATATACATACCTGTTTAAAATCACATATCATGTAAAATCATAACTTAGAAGTGTTTTCCTTTTTCTCCAGTTATACATTTCAGAAAATGATTAGACTTAAATTTCTATATGCTTTTGACATCAGGTTTCTCATCTGAAAAGAACAACTTTCTGAGTCATATAAATAATATCCCCAGGCATGTCAACACAGTAGTTTATGAGTCAGTCTGTAATATTTTCTATGTAAATTTTATCTACAACTATGAAAATACATATGTCTTAACATTAAGACAGTTGGCTTATTCATTTGTCCTGTTATATGTTTGCTTTATACAACATAACCACTAATATATTGTTTTAAAGTAGTCTATAAAGGGCTTATGGATAATGGTACACAATACTTGCAATTATGAGGTTTTACATTCATAACTATTTAGTCTGTTATATATTTTTTCTACCTTTATCCCTTCTTTGTTTTCTTTCTCTCTTTTCCTTTGTTCTCCTCCTCCTCCTGAAGCTAACATTACTTAAAGTTACATCTGGGTAATGCATCTTTCCCAGCAATGCTGTGTGATTCAAAATAAAGCAATTGAAAGATTGCAGCATAGTATGAAAGACTTCCGTGAAGTCTCAGGTATCATGGAGGAGCACTTCTTTCTCTGAATGATGATTTGGGGGAAAGTGTTGCATCATATTCTGGTATACATGCTATCATTTGGGAAGAGGGAAAATAAAGTATATTCATATGATAGAACAATATAGAATTTTAAGAAATGAATCCTTTCTCTCTGTCTCTCCATTCTCTTTCTCTCTTTTTTGTGTTTGTATGTGTATACATGTCCCTCCGTTTATAGGTAGATTTCTTTTTTTTTAATAATTTTATTGAATCATAATTCTGTACATTGGTGCAATCATAGGGCACGATTCATATACATTCAGAAATGTTTTGATCGTACTGTTACAGGTAGCCTTCATGGCATTTTCTTGATCACTACATTGATACTCTACATTTAA
>CAUYON010208181.1:0-24045 GCA_963573935.1 Arctocebus calabarensis
CATCAAACTGGTTAACATAGCCTTCATGGCATTTTCTTAGTTATTGTGTTAACACCTTTATATTCTGCATTCAGTAAGTTTCACCTGTACCCTTCTAAGATGCACCATAGGTGTGGTCCCACCAGTTACCCTCCCTCTACCTATCCTCCCCCCTCTCCTCCCCTCCCTTGCCCATTTCCCCATATTCTTGTGCTGTAATTGGGTTATACTCTTCATATGAAAGCTATAAATTAGTTTCATAGTAGGGCTGAGTACATTGGATACTTTTTCTTCCATTCTTGAGATGCTTTGCTAAGAAGAATATGTTCCAGCTCCATCCATGTAAACATGAAAGAGGTAAAGTTTCCATCTTTCTTTAAGGCTGCATAATATTCCATGGTGTATATATATCACAATTTATTAATCCATATGTGTTTCCAATTTAAAAGCTAACTGCTCCCCCCACCAAAACTTAGACAAACCATCAGAACATGGTTATCAGATGACATTTCAATCAAATGATTGAATGTTTATTTTTTTCTATATTTTAGACATTGGTATAAAACCAGGAAGGACTTTCCTGCCTATATGTAGTCACTCATTCTTACAGCTACCTTCTGGCTGTTTCTTTTAGACAGTTTTCTGTTACTTACATCCTCACGTTTCCCTCAGACGATGGGGAAGCGTTAATGCTACATAAAGCTGTAAGGAAAGCTTAGACCTACTCTGTGGGGTGTAACTAGGAAACGTTCAGAAGAGGGAATTGTTGCTGGACGACCACACTGGTCATTGCGGCCAGTTCAGAAGACTCAGGAGAAGCAGTTCACAATGTTTGTAGACGTTTTATGCAGAAATGGAGAGAGAGAGTGTGCCCATGTGTGCTTGGGAACACTCTGTACTTCACAGAGGACAGGCAGGGCCCAATTCGAAATGAGTGCAGAGAGCAGCCTGCACCAGCAGAGAGCAGGCCTGGGCATGGAGAGGTCTTAGCCTTGCTTTGCTCTGGGCCAGCTGCACAAGGGTGTGGAAGTCACGTCACCTCTTTTACCCTCTGTTTTAAAATCTTGGCAAGAAGGGAGTTAACCTACGTGGGCAATCATGTTCTTTCTAGAGCAGGTAAGATGCTGATCAGTCAGTTCTGGGCGTATTCATGTCAGAAAGACAAACGCTCCATTCTGATGCCAGGGGAGCCCGTGCAGAAGGAGCAAGGATGAAGTCAAGCAAATAGCTGGGCTGTCCAAAGAGCCAGGTTGGGATGACTCGGTCTTTCCATCGAGCTCCTTGGTTCCTTCCAGAGAGTCTATGTCTAGTTTTCTTTCAATAATAATGAAAAACACAGCCCAGATGTCCCTCCCTTTCTCTTCCTTTGATGCTGAACATTTTAATGGATTATCAACTTAAGCTGTATACCAAGGTTTTAAAACACTAAACTACATTTCACTCGATCTTAGCCAAAAGGCTGAGAAGTGATTAAACTACATTTTATATAAAATTTTATGATTAAACAAAAGCCTATGAAATCTCAGGCCATCTCAGACCATCATTACTTGGTTTCCTTTAGTAAACTTGTTGCTAAACAGCTAATACAAGCCATGGGCAGAGAAACCACAGTGGGCATGAAGATATTTCCCGAGCATCAGGGATAGCTTTCTGAGGTATGAGGCATTATTGACTTTCCAGGCACACAAAGATATTCACTACTTGGAAAACAACACCTTATAGGGCAGATGGCTCCTGCTAAAGATCTCTGAAAACCCCACAAATTAGTTTTTAAGCACAAAATATGCCTCAAACCGAGCTTCACAGGCATAACATGAGAATATAAGTCAGATACAAACTTAGCAGAAAAAAAGTATCGGGATACAAATGGACTGTAGGTTGAGCAGAGTTGAAAGTACCAGTAAATAGTGGGCATGTGTTTGATCAGCCTACGCTATGTTGAGGGGAAGCTTAGTAGAAATAGTAGATGTAGGAAAAAGAGTACTTAGTTTGAGGCCAACTACATGTGTGATTGATTCCTCAGTTTTCTGATCTAAAAGAAGGCAAGGATAATACCTGCCTTGCAGAATTCAAAGATGAAAGCTAACATAGTTAAAATATTTACCACATTGTATATTAAATATTTACCATATTTAATGTCAGGCACATTGTTTAAAATGTTACACAATGTTATCTTTTTGAATTAAGTTTTTTAGGCTAGCAAGGCCTATATTAAATGTGGAAAATGTTAAAACCAATGGACACCATTCAATTGAATGGGATAACTATTTCTTCATCTTTACTATGAGGATAAAAACACAAATAAGAGGGCTTACCTTTCTGTCTTGGAAATACACAATATTAATAGGCAAAGAGACAAAAGAAAAGACATTTCATCTGAGAGGCTTAGGTCCAGAATAAAATCTATGTAGGACTCTCTCGATACTTTTGGAATATATTGGGTAGGAGGACGCAAGGACTCCCCTGTGAAGGAAGTCCTTCTCTTGCTTCGGTTCTGTAGTGTCTGTGATTCAACAATGTCAAAGTGAACATTAAAACCAGGGATGAATAAACATGTGACATCTTTGAAGACCTATTATCTCTTGAACAATATTAATGACTAAAGTGCCTCAAGTTCGGGAGGTTGCAAATGGGATGACTCAAAAAGGAGTGAGAATATTAACAAAGGACACGACCCATGACACCTTGCTGGGCACATTGCTGGTCACAACACATTGAGGGGAGGGTGTAGGCAAAAGACCTCTGTAGAGCCAGCCACAGCCCAAGGAGGATGGGATGGAGTGATGCTTGCTTGGCTGCTAGCTTGCCCACAGAGAATGGTAGCCTTTGACTTTATTTCACCTGAATAAAGGAAATTTCACCACAAAGAGGATTGACTCCTATTTCCCCAAAACATCCGTTTGAGTCCTAACCCCTGGATATATGATCTGGCCTTATTTGAAAACAGGGTCTTTGCAGGTGTACTCAAGTTAAGATGAGGTCATACTAGTTTAGGATGACTGGTGTTTTTAAAAGAAGAGAGAATTTGGGTACACACACGGAAGATAAAGGGAAGAATGTGAAGATGGAGGCAGAAGTTGGAGTGAGTTATCTACAAGACAGGGAATGTCAAGGATTGCTGGCAACCTTCACAAACTGGGGAGGGGCAGGAGAAAGACTGTCCCTGAGAGCCTTCAGAATAAACCAACTCTGCTCACGCCTTGGTTTCGGACATCTGTTCTCCAGAACTGTGGAAGAATAAATTCTTGTGTAAAACACCTGTTTTATGATAATTTGCTGTGGCAGCTGTAGGAAACTAATTCACACCACTAAATGAAAAGAGAGCTCTATCATTAGCAATATTGACACCAATAATTATATACAGGGATGGTAATGATCTTAGTTTCCCAGTTATTAATGACATGTTGAATAATTGTGTATGATTGTTATTTTGGATACTTAAATTAGAATTGTTTGTTTACCTATTTTTCCCCAGTCACCATCTTCTGTCTCTCTTTCTCTTTTATTTAGACTTTTAGGAGTTTTACAATGGATGTTCTTGTTGCGGCAAACACCAAATTTTTCTTTGATCTTTTCTGCAAGATAAGCAAAGATGATTATCATAAAAATGTCTTTTTCTGTCCTCTGAGCCTCTCGGCTTCCCTGGCTATGGTCCGTATGGGAGCTAGACATGCCAGCGCGCGTCAGATCGACAACGTACGTACTCATTGGGGTGCTGCACATGGCCCTGAACTCCAGGTGGGATGCTCGGTGCTCACTGCACCTTGAGCTTGCTCAGAGCCCGCACCTGCCTCCGAGCCCTCCGATGTATTCCCCGCACTTTGCTCTCTCCTCAGTCCTGCCATTGTGCAGGGTTCAGTGAAACTTCCCACCTCCTTCGTGGGTTTCCCCATCTCACCAGTCGGACGGTTTTCCTCGTTCGCCCTCCATCTCCATCTCTGTGTGCACAGCTGGCACTGTCTCATCATGAGAGATACCGACCCTGGTAGGAACATTCCTCGGATGTGTTCACTCCGTTCATTACATTGCTGAGCACAGACTTGTATCCCGGCGCTGGAGGTCTCGCGGTCCTCCTCGGCTCTTCTCTTTCTACGGTTTCTCACTTTAAACCGTATTTATCAGTCAATTTTCTTGTCTTTTCTTTCAAAACACATCCAGGATTCAAGCTCTTCCCAGCGTCTCCCTGAGGTCTGAACTTCCACCTGGACACAGCGAAACCTCCTGATGGATTTTCTTGCTGCTCCCCTGGACAGTTAGTTCTTAATATGGCAGCTTGACATCCCTTGAAATCCTGCGTCAGATCCTGTTGCTCTTCTGGTCAAAAACACAGGCTTCTCGTTTCACTTATCACAGAACGAGCGCTTCCACTGGCCCAGGACGATCTGAGAGTGTGAATCCCAGACCAGCCCTGTGACTCCATGTCTCTCCCACCCCTTGCACCTGTCACACTGCTCTCCCGCTTTCTCAGGGAAGCTGTGCCTGCCCCGTCTTGGGGCCTTTGCTCTGGCTGCCTTTGCCTGAGGTCTCTTCCTCCAGATAAATGATCTCACTTTCTCCTTCAAGACTTTGGTTAGGGTTTAGCTCTGCTAGGAGGCCTACTCTGACCCCCTGATCTGGGACCTCATCTTGGATTCCAGTCCATAAGAGATCCCTGCCACTTTTCCCTGTGTGTCATTTTCCACTATCTAACATACTGCAGACGATCACTAATGACTTTGTGTATGGCTTTTTGGGTGTCTCCTTCATTAAGATATGATCTCCCAGAGGGTAGGGATCTTTATCCTAGAACAGTGCTTGGCTTAGAGCAGGCACCCAATAAACTTTTCTAGAATGAATGAAAGAAGGTAGTAACAACTCCTAAGTAAACTATGAGCTCCTGAGCATGGACTTACACTTCTCGGATTTAGTATATAGCACAAGATTATGTGTAAATAAGGCAACTGCCCTTGAATATGATATGGAGAAGTCAAATTTATGGATTAAGGAAGAAAGTGTTTGGGGTCATTCTATATTGTGTGTCTACTTGAATTGGCTGTATTATTTATTATTATTTCCTTATTCCATTAGAAAACTAGCTTTAGAGTGTGGTTTGCATGGTCTGGTCAAGTTTCATATGTTCCGTCTCCAGGCACTTGAGGGTCACCTGCCAACAAAGTAGGTCTGAATGCAGTATGTGGCACCTGTCTCCTACCTTTCTCTAAGACTCTAGACGACTTGTCTTTGCTGTCCTGCTCCTTTGATTGATGCAAACCGCTAGAACAGCCTCAAGGAGACCTCTATATTCTTTTAGCTTGGGTATAGTTATTCACAAATGCATTTTTGGGTAGCATTTGATTACTTCCTCTCTATTCCTCCTCTCTATCCAAGGACAAAGGCATCCACTTTCCTTTACACTATTGTTACCTGTTTTGTTTGACATATAATCATTGTCACATTATAAAAGTGTTCCTGGAACTATTTGGATTCCTGCTGTCCATAGTGTCAGAATGACCCTATCCTGTTATCACATAGGTACTGCACTTCCATGACTTTTATCAGAGTGAAAGCAAAGAACCTGACCCCTGCCTGAAAAGCCACAAACAAGAAGCTCAGGCTGACAGTTCTCTGCAAGGGGAGAAAAAATCAACAGAGTCTCCGAATCAGCAGGTGAGCCCCAGTGCACTCCTGTCCCTCCTTCTTACAAACTGCTCATTCTGGCTGTACCATATTTGGTGACGGTCGCTTATTCCCCAACATTAGGTCTCAGCTGCCATCAACAGTAATAACCTCATGTGATCTGCAATTCCTGAGTATGTGACTTGTCTGTCCTCGGCTGTGAGCCAGTTTCCTTAAGAGTAGAATCTACTATCTTCTGTTCATGATAAAGAAACTTGTATTTTTAATAATAAAGCTCCGTTACTCACCTGCTCCTACAGGCCACAGGTTGAAGACGAAGGGCAGTCAAGGGTAGAGTCAGCTGCAAAAGTCTTACACTCTCCTTCCACCTCTCCTTGTTCTCATTCAAACTGAAATCTGTACCAAAAACATTTACTGGCTGTCTGGTACTAGGAGTAGGAAAGGTATGCCCCAGGTGATACAGCTCCTACCTTAGAAAGGTGAAGAGGAGATAGAGAGATGATTGTCTTTCATATGCCCTTTGGAATACAGAGAAAACTAGGGTGCAACCTTCTAAAATACAGGGTGCATTACTGAGTCTCCAGAAGTATTTTCCCTGGATGATAGTGATCTTGGATGTGGGATCTCCACCGGGAGATCCTTTATTCTCCTTTCCTCTCTGTTCATTCCCTTACCTGGTAAGGGAGAGAAATGATACTTTACTAAGCTGCCCTATCTTGCCTCTGTACAAAATACCCATCCTTCAGTGGCGTTGAGCTCTTCTGATAGACGTGTGAAAGGCCACATTTTGTTTCTTCTTTTGTTAGGCTGGGACCTCAAAGGACGACAGTGCACTGCTCAGCTGCTACTTCGGGAAGCTTCTCTGCAAATTAGACAGGTCCCAAACCGATTGTACCCTGAGCATTGCCAATAGGCTTTATGTGGAGCAGGAATTCCCAATCCACTCGGTGAGTTGCCCACGCTGGTGATTACAGTTACCACAGAGCATATGGTTTACAAACAAGTGAGCGTCTGGATGATTCCCCTGCTGCCGAGAACACAAAGCCTTCTGACACGATGACTTGCTGGGGACCTGTGGGATGTCCAGGACCCACCTCTTTCAGCCCCCCTACTTTTGTTTCACTCCTCCCATGTTTCAAATTGAGCAGCTTATGAGGTCTCTGAAGAGTGGAATAAAGTGGGTGAGAAAGAGTCTTATGAGGGACAGCATTGGGACACATGCGGGCTGGTGGTGGCCTTTTTTCTTGACTTTCGTTCCCTGTCAAGTTGTCTGGTATGTGCACTTTGAACATCCCCTACCTGTTGGCTGCCCTGGGGCGCTTCTGTAGAATCACCTTTTATGTCAGTGAAATTGTGTGCACTGTGCTTTTCCTGAGTAGAGCACTGTTGCAGAAGGAGACTGGATTTTGCTATTTAGAGCAAAAGGCACAGCATTTGTCTCTGTGGCTAAACTGCTCTGTACCTAGATCCAAGCGTGTCTCTGTCTAGGCTCCAGCTTCCCCTCTAATCTCCGGAAGAGTCACACACCAGGCAATAAGCATAAACTTGACCAATGGCCAAGCCTCAGCACAGCTGGTTGGGGCTGGATAGTCAGGAACAAGGATAACCTACTTCTGACCAAAATAAGTATGTTCTCTTAAAATAAAAATTAGATTTCTCTACTGAGCTTTTTGCCCCCCCAACCAGATTTTTTATTTAATTAATTAATTAACTTATTTTTGAGATAAAGTCTCACTCTATCACCCTGGGTAGAGTGCTGTGGCATCATCATAGCTCACAGCAACTTCAAACTCTTGGGTTCAAACATACGTCTTGCCTTAGTCTCCTAAGTAGCTGGGACTACAGACACCTGCCATGATGCCTGGCTAGTTTTGCTATTTTTAGCAGAGGCAGGGTCTCACTCTTGTTCAAGTTGGTCTTGAACTCCACCAGCCTTGCCGTCCGTAAGTAGTAGGATTACAGGTTTAAGCAACCATGCCTGGCCTACCAACCAGGTTTTAAAAAAAATATATGAAGTTGTACGTCATACAATTTACCTATTAAAAGTGCAAAAATGAATGGTTTTGATATATTGCATTATTTTTTTTTTTGTACATTGAGGTAAAATACATATAACATAAAATTTGTCATTTTAACCATTTGTAAGTAAATTATTCAGTGGCATTAATTACATTCACAATATTGTGTAACCATCGCCGTATTTCCACAACTTTGTCATCCCCCCAAATGAAAACTCTGCAACCATGAAGCAAGGTTTTAGTTCTCCAAAACAGAAGTGTTTTTGTAGCTGGGCCTCTCAGGTGACTTGATATTTCCTGTGGTGCCTCCACAAATGGATTGTTCAAATAAAATGACATCTGGTGGGAAAGGCTCACGCCACTGTAACTCCGGAGGCATCGTGAGTACAAGGTCGATATCCTGAATTGTCAACACAAGGGCAGAAATGTTTCTGGCTAAATTAAGACAGGCGAATACTGATATGACTATTCCACCAACAGTAAATGATCAGCCTCATCTGTTTCAGGAGGTTTCTTGAGACTGCCTCACTCTTATTACTATCACTACATGAATTTATTGCCCTATTTTCCCTCATTCCAACGGAACAGGAATATACAAATGGTGTGATTCAATTTTACCACACAACAATTGAAAGTGTTGATTTCCAGAAAAACTCTGAAAAGTCCAGACAAGAGATTAACTACTGGGTTGAATCTCAATCTCAAGGTAAGAGAGATCGAACACTTTGTAACTGCTGTTCTTTTCTTTTAAATGAAGAAAAAGGAATGCAGATTGTTAGTGTTTTGGGGGCCAGAGGTTGACATATGCAGAGTCTGTTTAAAGTGTGATTTGAAAAGCATCAGGCAGTTAAAATGCTTAGATATTACTGTTGCTTATTATGGTTCCTTTGGTTTGTGGTCTTGTTGGCCTTCTGTGGAGAAGAAGGGAGGGGACGAACCCCAGTTGGTGCTGGTGCTCCAGGGAGGGCTTGGAGAGGTTTCCTTCCACCACTGCAGAGTTTGAAAAGCAAAATAGAGTCTTCCCCATTGGCTCAAAGATTAGTGACCTGAAGGGGCAAGTCATGCTGCTGGACACAAATTAGGGCATTTTTCAATTTGCCATTGTGGAGCTGGGGAAGAATTTCAGATGCAATGAAAAGCTTGCAGTACATGAGCATGCAGGTGGTATGTTGCTTCCCCTGCTTTCAGAATAAGACCATGACCAGGCTTCGACACAGTTCTGAGTGACTGGTGGCCTGGGGACAATATCTGGCTGACTTTGGTTTGTCTCTGGCATGGGTGCAACACTTTCTGCCACTCCCTTCTCTTTGGTGTCCTCCTCCCCTGGCTCCTACCCTGCTCGCACTGACTTAGGGCCGGGATGCCCTGTCTGTCCACTCCTTGGAAGAAGTCCCCAAATTCCTACCTTATCTGTTCTTCCTTCTTCCACATTTCACAACAATTTCCACCCCTTCAAGCCGCCGCTCAGGTGTCAAGAGGAAAATAGTTCACCAAAGTTCTTCCTAAGGCCTGAGGGTGTAGCTTCTCCTTAGTGAGTTAAGAGCATAAGAGCATTTTAAGTGCTGATGATGTTCACACAATATGTTTCTGTGGGGTTGGAGGAGAACTCTTATTTTTTTTTTTGAGAGAGAGTCTCGAGCCATCGCCCTGGGTAGAGTGCATGGCATCACAGCACACAGCAACCTCAAACTCTTGAACTTAAGCGATTCTCTTGCCTAAGCCTCCCAAGTTGCTGGGAGTATAGGCACCTGTCACAATGCCTGGCTATTTTTTTGTTGCAGTTGTCCTTGTTGTTTTAGCTGGCCAGGGTCAGGCTTGAACCCACCAGCCTCGGTATATGTGGCTGGTGCAGTAACCACTGAGCTATGGGTGCTGATCCAGGAGAGCTCTTCTTGATGTGGAAGGGGCTTTTCTTCTCAGCAAGCACTGAAGTAACTGGTGACTTGGTACTTTGGAGTAGCGAAGGGCTCCTTCTGAAGGCGGACTCTTGCCTTCCCCCACGGGGCTTTTCCGATCAGCCTCCAGCTGTGTTACTGTTAGACTTTACTGCAGGGGCTTCAGCCTGGGTCTGCTTACTCACTGTACAGAAAGTCAACCACTGAGACAATGAGGATTTCTAGGGAAGAAAGGAATTTTTAATATGAATAATGTCAGCTATGTGATGAGGGAGGTAGCCTTAAATTCTCTCCCCACTAATGGGGACAGGGAGGAGCTTTTTATAGGGTTAAGAGCATGGCAGCCTGCATCGGGGTAGTCATAGGGGAAGCAACTCAGGCAGGTGGTTTCATTCGGAGGTTACAACTGAGTGAGGGACAGTGGGCCTTGGCGTCAGGATGTCTGCGCAGGGACCTTAGAATCTCTACTCTGGGAAACAACCTAAAAGATCAAGTAGTTGGTTAAATGTCACAGGGTTCATGTTGTCAAGCCCAGCTGGCCTGGGAATGCAAAGCATTAAGAAGGCTACCTGGAACACGTGCCTGGGGGTTCATCCTGCGGTCAGGGGGCTGGTTCCAGAAAGAGCTCCAGAGCAAAGCCCCGAGTTGGAGGTCTGAGAACCCATCCCAGCCCATCCTGCTGATGCTTGGCTGTGTGGCCTCACCTCTCACTGGATGCTGTTTATTCTTCTGTACAGAGGGCTAAGAAGACCTTCTTCTCATGGTTTATGTAGGATGGAACGAGACAGGGCATGTGAAAGTCCTGGTAAAACAGATTTTGTAGCATGGGCTACAATCTGTTTTAGTATATTTATATGTACTCTGGTTTGTATGTTAGCATATATTCTATGATGGGTACTTGAGATAGGAAACTTATGCCATCTTCTCAAAGATATTATTAGCATATAGTCAGGTGACTGGATCTGTGATTTGAAAGACAAACTACAGTATAATATGTATAAGGACAAATTTTAATACAAATGATAGAAAGAATCAAAGGAAAATCCCTCTGTTACAGGGCACTGAGTCAGATCCTAGGGTGGAGGGAGAGTGTTCCTCCTCTCCCATCACCCCAACACTGACCTCCACTTCCTCTTACCTTGGAGTAGCAGGGACTTCATCTTCTTGGGTTAGTTCTTGGATTAGACACTTTCTAGCACGGGGGCTGTTAAAATGCATTAAAGAAAATCTGTCTACATGAATACTTGTGATACGACTCATACTGAGGATATTCTCTGGGACCTTTTCTTTAGGTAAAATCAAGGACTTCTTTAGCAAAGACACTATCAACGATACCACTGTGCTGGTGCTGGTGAATGCCGTTTACTTTAAGCCCAAATGGGAAAATTATTTTGACCCTGAAAACACAGTTGATGCACTTTTCTCTCTAAATGAGGTACTGTGTCCCAACTCATGTCTTCCAGCTATGTAACTCATAATTTCTACAGGAAGTAAAACTTAGCTCTCTTAATTACAGCTTACACTTACAATAAGAACATTTTGCTATTAATAAAAGTTGGCACGTGAAGTTCACTGGACATTTTTGCGCCAAATGCCTACCACACTGCACATTTTTACATTTATTATTCAATTATTTCCACTTAGAATTTGAAGGGGGAAAATGCAAAGGCTAAATTTGTTAAGTAAATTTGGGATTAGGAGTCACTTCTGTGAGGCTTAGAATGGGAGGAAAAGATGAGTGTTAGCTTGTTGCTGGGGACAAAAGGTTAAAAGATCAAAGGTTAAAGATCCTCAGCTGCAGATGATGACCCCTCATTTTCCATCTGCAGCTTACTGTGGGGTTTAAGGCACCTGGGGGGGCCTTTCCTTTGAAGGATGGGTATGGAGCCTGTGCTATTATTTAATATGCAGATAATTATTGTTTGACCAGGGCTCCCATTGGTGCTGGGAGGAGGGGGTTCATCCATGTGTGAGAAGATGGGGGTAGGGGTAGAGATGGTGGTGGGGGCAAGAGGCATATGCCACAGGCATTGGAGAGGGTCAGCTGGCAGGGCTCATTTCTGTTGATGAGGCTGTGGGAGATGCTTGGACAGAAAGCCTGTCAGCAGTAGTCTTGCTGAACAATTGATTAAAAACACAGAGAGACAAAGTATTGGCACCAATATGGCAGACAGATCAGAGGGCAAACTCTCTCAGGTCCATCACTGGTATGGCCCAGGGCTTCTGGTGCAGACCATTCTTATATTACAGTAGCTCTGCTCTCAGGAGAGTTGGGGCCATGTGAGTTTGGTGCTTCCCATGGCAGTCCCGTGACTCCCTACCTTGTCTTCTGCAGAATGAAAAGAAGAATGTAAAGATGATGACTCACACAGGTCTACATAAGTTTGCCTTCTTAGAGGAGCTGAAGGCACAGATCCTTGAGATGAGATATTCCAAGGGGGAGCTCAGCATGCTCATCCTGCTGCCGTCTTACTCAGATGACAACTTGAAGGGTCTGGAAGAGGCAAGTCTTCATTTCCAAGTCTCTAGGAAACATTCAGTTATAGATCTTTGGAGAAGAACAGCATTGACCATCTACTGAGCTGAGGAAGCGCGGTACCTGGATGGAACCTGAGCTAGCCAAGACGGCAAAGAATATAAAAGGACCAGAATTAAATAAGATATTTATTCTTCATTTGTTTGGAATAAATGACAAAAAGATTAGAATCAACATTTCCTCTCATAGTTCTCTACAACCATATTTCTAAACCAAGGGATTTGGGTTCTGAGCAACTTGAAAATTACTAAAAATAAAATAGCTTTTCCTTCCTCCTGAATAACCTGATTTCTGGTTATATACTCAGACTATTTTTCTATCACTCAGTTAAAGACCCTTTAGCTGGACCTTATTTTGGGGGCACATGTACCTTGACAGAAATATGGATATTAACAGTGGAACAGATTGATTGTGAGGTGGGAATTAATGAAGGCTGGAGAATCTCAGTTGCATGTTATCCAATGGGGCAAAGAGATAGAGATAGCAGGAGAAAGAAAGTGAAAAAGATACCTAGATAGGGTGGAACCTATTGCTCAGTGGGTAGGACATCAGTCCATATACCAAGGGTGGTGGGTTCGAACCCAGCCCCTGCCAAACTGCAACAAAAAAATAGCCAGGCATTGTGGTGGGTGCCTGTAGTCCCAGCTACTTGGGAGGCTGAGGCAAGAAAATCACCTAAGCCCAGGAGTTGGAGGTTGCTGTGAGCTGTGATGCCACAGCACTCTACTGAGGGCGATAAAGTGAGACTCTGTCTCTTAAAAAAAAAAAAAAACCTGTATACCAGTTATAGTAGTTACAACATCAATAACAATCATCATTCACTATTTACTATGTGCCTGCTATGTTAACTGCTTTACATACATCATTTTCTTAATCCTTGCAAGTGCCTAAAAGTATTACCTCTATTTTCCAGAATAGGAAATTTAACTTCAGAATGTTAGGGCGTGGCTAAGGCACCCAACTATTTAAGTGAGCTTTGCTGGGCTTTGAACATTTGTCTGTCAAACACCAAAGAGTGCTGGAACTCAAATTGTCCCGTAACTTCTTTTAAAGAGGAGAGATGTCTGTTTGGAGTCTGTTTGGAGGGGTTTTAAATGGAATCAGGCTATTCTGAGGTCCAGAGAAAGTTTGTGGAGGTTGTCATTGACAGTTGAAACAGATCTGGGCACCTTAAAGTAATTGAGGCATTTGTTGCAGGCTCATAATCTGATGCTAAATATTATTTCCTTTCTCTTGTAGCTGGAAAGGAAGATCACCTATGAAAAAATAGTGGCCTGGAGCAACTCAGAAAACATGTCTGAAAAAATGGTAGCTGTGGCCCTCCCCCAGTTCACCCTGAAAGAGAGCTACGATTTCCTTTCTATTCTAGAAGACTTGGGAATCATCAATATCTTTTTTGAAACAAAGGCTGATCTAACTGGAATTTCTCCAACTCCCAATTTGTGTTTGTCAAAAATTGTTCACAAGACCTTTTTAGAGGTGGATGAGAATGGCACACAGGCAGCTGCAGCCCGTGGGGCTGCTGGCTCGGGAAAGTCAGCGGCATCTTTGGTGGAATTTAATGCCAACCACCCTTTTCTGTTTTTCATCAGACACGACAAAACCAAGACAATTCTTTTCTATGGCAGGGTCTGCTCTCCTTGAAAGGGGCATACTCTCTAGTACTTGGGAGCTGGAGGAAAATGGCAATTCATTCTTCTCCTGACATAACATGGGCACGATTTGCCAAAATCTAAAGCTGACCTGTAGAGTCCCCTGCTCCCTTTCTCCAGCCATCAATTGGTGCTTGTCCTGACCTTTCTCTTACTCTGTAGCTGTTGCTTTTCATCCAAGTGCGTTGGTATTGAAGGGTGCTTACTCCCTCCCTACCCTTTTCCCACCCAAAACTTTCAAGCATATAAATTCACCCTCTGTGACCTGAAGGTCAACACAGTACAGGATGGTTTTGGTTTTATTTGTTACTTACCCTCCTCGAGAAGGTTCAGGTCAAGTTCGGGTCATTAGTCCCATTCTGCTGCAAGTTCAGGTTATTAGTCCCATTCTGAGAGATGATAAACTCAGAAACAACTTCTAAGGGTGTTGAAATGTTTGACTGGACGGTGTTTTGAAAACTCAGCTCTATCTTTAGGGTGATTGTAATCACGGCCATCACTGAGCAAGATACTTGCCTCTTAGGCCCTATGAGGTCTTTACACTTGGAAGAAAGTAGGACTTGAGTGTATATGAGCAATAGATCAAAGATGTGTAATCCCCTAACCAGCACTCATTTTGCACAGAGCAGGAGAATGATATTTTTATTTAGAGAAGATTGGTCTCACTTTTCCTTATTGAATCCCCGAGGGCCCCATCATCGAACATTTTTCTCTGTCTTTTCTTCACCCTCTGCCGCAAAGAATCCCATCTGTGGCACGTTACTCCTATATACCAGGTGGAGAGAGCAGGGCTGCCATTTGGTTGGACTGCAGGGCTCCTTCTTCTGCTTCTTCTGCCCTCTGCACCTGTGTGTCCTCCCAGAGGCCTCCTGCCTGGCCACTTTGTGAGAGCAAACCTGGGCAGGCATGATGCACCTGGAAGCACCTGTCAGTCTGCTGAAGTCTGATGCCTGAGTGTTCCCACTCCTAGAGTTGGGATTGGTGTTCTCTGCTAGAGTTCTTGATTTTTGCCTTACCTGAGTGCTCTGGAATGACCACCACATGTGTAACTCAAATCTCTTCTGAGTCAGTCTCTTTTCTGTGGAAGTGAATTTCTGGTCTTGGTTGTGGCCTGGTTTTCTTGCTCTGCCTTTGACTCTCCTCTCAACTGCTACTGTGGGGCTATAGCAGTGTTTGTAGAAGGCGACAGATTAACTGCACCTGCTCCGATGCTGGCCTCCTCCCCCATTCTCGCCTACCCTACTGATTTCTTTATGTTGCGACAGACAAGTTCTACCTTCCTCCTGCAGCCTTCTCGTCGTTGAAACTCATATATGGTATAAAAAAGTTGTCACTGGTAATGTGAAGCAGTTTAGTCAGTTCTTTTCCCAAAATGCTTATGTCTTGGGTCAAATTTATCTCAGATGTTCAAAAGTTTAGTGTCTCCCAGGGTTCCTTTCCTGGCTGATGTTTGCAGGGCTCATTTCCTTCTTGACGGGGCATCATGAGGCTGAGCTGGGTAACCATGACCTGTATGTTGGTCTGCACTGTCTGGCATTTGTTTTTTCATTTTTACTGGGATTTCTCAGAGTTTGAGGCATGAGAGGGAAAATATATCTGTTTGTAATAGGGAGAAATAATAAGATTCTTAAATCTTTATGTAAATCAGTAAACATATTCTTTACTAACCTTTGATCAGAATGTTTCTTCTTAGTGAATAAAGCACTTTTGTTATTAGCTAAAAAGCGTATAATGCATTGCCAAGTGACTTCTTTTTAGTGATATAACTAACTTTACTATTTTCATCCAAAGATATAAAAATACATATTTCATGACACTAACAATTCCTCTCAGTTACACAGGAAAAATATATTTACCCCAGTAATAATTTCTCCCAACTTTCCATGATAATTTCACATCAAGACAGATAAAAAGGTAAAAACTCACAGCCATGATAAAACCTAAGAGTAACGGCAAACTGATCCTCAGAATATGAAAGAAAGTTTCGCTGCCTCCAGGTTAGTGGGGCTGGACGGGGAGGCATAGTCGAGGGCTCACCTGTGCCCCAGTCTGCCTTGCTTCCTCCCACTACTTACTGCCTTCCTTTAAGTTCAGAGACACAAGACCTCTGCCAACCTAAATTCTGGACACCCATCTCTCTTGTACTTACTCCTTTCTCCCCAACCTCACTCTTTTCTTCCCAACTCTGTCTTTCTTACCAGTTTTTTTTATGCAGCCATTTGAAGACTGAGTAAAACTCCGCAATCGACTTCAGAGGAAAGATGAGGACAGGCATTGACTCTTTCCATCCTAGGCAGTTTAGTCATCACAAGTGAAATATTTTTGGTGAGATCAAGAACAGAAAAATCCCTGGTAGCAGGGTTTTTCCTACCCTACACCTACCCTATCAGTTCAGAGTGTCACAGAGCCAGGCCATACAGGGAGGACAGGATTCTTCCCTAGCCTAGCAGAGCTATAATTAATGGAAGCCCACAGTGGAAGACCACTGGGGATTATGGTCAAAATTGGGAGCTCTTGATTTGTCACTTTTCATGGCAGCAAGACTGACACTGCAATATGGCAGCCAGAGGCAGAAAGGACACACAAGTCAGGAAGCTGCCATGGTTGCTAGAAAACCCACCAGAGCATGAAAATCACCAGGACAGTAAAATCCTTTTTTTTCAGTTTGAGATTCCTTCCATCCCGCAATGTCAACAGGTAGAACAAATGAGGCAATGTAGATTCAAAAGTAACCAGATGCTTTGTTTTGACTGCGAACCATGGTTGAATGACCCCCACAGTCTCTCTAGTTCACAGACTGCATGTTCTGCTGTATTTTAGCCCGAGTCCTCCTGGTTTCACGTGATGTTTGATGAATACTCTCCCTCAAACTCATGCCCAGTGTTTTCTTTGAGCTGGAGCAGGCCAGATCATACGTTGCTTCATCTCTAATTGCTGTTTACTTCTTTTTCATGTGTGGTATATGAAAAAATTAGAATGCCATTAACCTCAGGCAAAGGTCCAACTGGGGCAGCAGGAGGAGGAATCTCATGCAGTGGACTCAGTGACCACTTCGCTCTGCTGTCGAGTGCCAGCTCTGAACATGTGCTTCAGCCACATCACTCATCCTGTGTTCTTAGTTTCCCAAATCCATTTTCGTGTCCTTCTCTTTTTTACTCAAAGAAATCCAAATCTTTCCTTTTTACTGAATAAAAACAATGCAATGTTTTGAAAATATACACCTCTTATGAATTAACTCTATATAATTAATATTTGATTTATAAATCCCCATATTCTAATAATAATAGATTTTCCCTCTATCATGTGCAGCAAACAAAGTTTTAGCTACAGGTGGGTGAAAAGAATTTAAAAGCAACCAGATGCACAACAGCAGTGCTGACAGAAACCGCATATCCTTTGTTGTCACACATAGGTGCTGAATAGATCATTCTACGTTCAAAACTAAATAAACGGGGAAAATACAGGATTGTTAATATTAAGTGCTGAATAAGAAAAATTACAGAGAGAGACAGAAAGAGTGAGAGCGAGATCATGATATATGGCAAGACCTGGAAGAAAATTCTAGAACATTGTTTGTTGGCATGATTAATAGGATTTAGAAGAGATGACATCTATAGAACTGAAGTGGAAATTCTAGAAGAAAAACTGATGAGATGTGTAAGAATTGGGTGAGGTTTAAGAAGACTGCTACAGAACTAAACATCCAATAAAAAATTTAAACAGATTTTAAAGGCAGCAAAGAAGCAAAACTGAGACACTGGAAAATTTAATAGAGGTGCATTGGGTGTATTTAAGTGTTTCTCTTAAAATACATAGGAAAAATAAGAGGGAAGTTGATAGAGAACAGAAAGTAAATCCAAGAATTATTGTGTTTCTGGGGAAGAAAGCAGATAAATTGGCATAACGTCTATAATGAAAGACATGATGAAAGAAAACCTTTTTAACTTGGCTGGTTACCAAATGATACTGATTAAATTTCTGAAAAAAGCAAACATAGACATGCTAACAAACTTCAGAAATAAAAGGTTGAGCAAATAGTCTCCTATCAGCATCTGGTCTGAAAACAAATAGATTATGTGGAAAGGATTAAAAGAAGCCAGATGGGCCTCAGACATTTCTTTTGTGAAAATTTCTGAAGGTACAATGAAACATAGCATGGAGGTTTGAATGGAAAATATATGATTGAAAAATTCATGTTTGGTCAGGTTGGCTTTTATGTGCAAATGCAACAGAAAATCACTCTCAGATCTATTTTGATGCATGCCAGAAGAGACGTGGTTAATCCCCAGCATGGGGCACCATGTTGTGTAAATCACAGGAATTAAAATTAAATACATGCTGCTTTGAGTGGAATCCAATGCAGTCAAAGACTCAAAAAGCCAGTGATGAAAATCCTTCAGTAAAAATATGATTTCTCAAAGGACAGAGAAAGACTTCTTATTTAGAACTCATTCTATGTGTCCAAATGGTTGGCAGCCATGAGTCTTTCTGTTAGTATTGATTTCTTTCTTTTCTTTTTTTTTTTTTTTAAATTTCAGGTTAATGGGAGGGTACAAACAACCAGGTCACAATATTTGAATTTGTCAAGTAGAGTCCCTCTTGTAGTTTGTCCCACACCTAAAAGGTGTGCTAGACACCCCTACATTGTGCCCATTCAGTACCCTCCTTTTCCCCTTTTCTTCATTCCCTTTCTCCCTGACTTGAATTGAAATGAGTTTTTCTTCTATGTGAGCAAAACTTAGGCTGTCTACTGGCTTCATATTAGTATTGAGTACATTGGATACTTGTTTCTCCATTCTCATGATACTTTACTGAGAAGAATGTGTTTCAACTCCATCCAGGTTAATACAAAAGCTGTGAAGTCTCCATCTTTTTAATGACTGAATAGCATTCCATGGTATACAATACCACAGCTTGTTAATCCACTCCTGGGTTGGTGGGCATTCAGATTGTTTTCACATCTTGGTGACTGTAAATTGAGCTGTGATAAACCATCTAGTGCAAATGTCTTTGTGATAAAAGGATTTCTTTCTTCTGGGTAGATGACTGGTAGTGGGATTGCAGGATCAAATGGGAGGTCTAATTAGAGTTCTTTGATGATTTCTCATACTTCCTTCCAAAGAGGCTGTATTAGTTTGCAGTCCCAGCAGCAGTGTAAAAGTGTTTCCCTCTCTCTGCATCCACTCAAGCATCTCCAACTTTGGGACTTTGTGATATGGGCTATTCTGACTGGGTATAGGTGATATCTTAGGGTGGTTTTGATTTACTTAAAGTGTTGGGTCCATCATGGAATGAGTTTCAGTATCCATAAGATTGCAAAAATGAAATCTCTGAATTGCAGCAGTGATAGTAATAATATTACTGTGCTTATTGTGTGACAGCATTAGTTGGAGACCTTTATATGCATTAGTGCATTTAATCTTCTCAATCATGCTGAGAGGTACATTGTAATTATTATCCATATTTAAATGAGGAAACTGAGGCACAGAAAAATTAAGTAATTTACCTATTTCAGTCCAGGAACTAGGATTTGATCCAGCTGTCTGGCTAGGTGTTAAATAGTATATAGATAACCACTCCTCAATGCATTGTTCCAAGTGGAACTAAAGGACACAGTAAAGAATGCATCATTTGTTTCCATTTCTTTATTTTGCATATGTGAACCTTGAAGGCTCAGGATTTACTCAAGGTAAAGTTTTGAGTGGCAGGGTAGAGTCTAGAATTATGAGTGTCAGTGATCTTTAAGCTTGGAAAGGGAGGATTCGGGGAAAAGGAGGACTGATGCAGGCAGCCATTGTGATGAATGGTTTAAGGACTATGGAAGGAACATCTCTACAGATCTGTGGTCTTTCTGGCCCTGTTGTGTGTCACGTGATGAGTTCCAGAGACCTTTGTCCCAAGGCAGGTGCAGTAATGGCTATATAGCAGTGCCCCCAGGTGACTGACAAAATCCAGGAGCAGGAGAAGTTTCCATAAAGGTTTGTGCACCGCTTGAATACTTTCCTGAAAGTACAGCCTACCCTTCCTACCACTAAATTGCCAAGGCAGGCTGTAGTAAACCTCAAAACAGTATTCATAGACAGTTTGACGAGGGATCTCAAATGCAATGATAAGCCTATGATCTGAGTCTACCAAATGTTTGAAGAAAATAACCACATGAAAGAAGGATGTAAACCTTAACAGAATTAATAGAGCAAACAAGAGATTTTTAAGCACATGTAAACATTATAATTAATAACTTCCATAAAAATAAGAAAAAGGATTTATTAAAAGATCAATTTAGAGTTCCTGGAAACAAACTTAATTATTACAACGGTTTAGTAAGTAGACTGAATAGTAGAATGAGTACAGCTAAAGAGCTGGAAGATAGAGCTATGGAATTCTACAAAACATAGGACAAGTGATAAGAAATTGAAAACACTTGAATGGTGGGATCACATCTATGGTGCATAATGCTGGGTACATGTCGGATCTATTAAGTATAGAATGTAAATGTGTTAACACAATAATTAAGTAAACGAAGTGAAGTATACATTAACCAGTGTAATATAAATGCTCCTAATTCTATATGAAATCAGCACATTGTACCCCATAGATGCATGATCTATGTGTTTACGATTTAATAAAAAAATGAATAAAAGAAAAAAGCTGTTGAGCCATACAAGGTAGTTTAAGCAGTTTCAATGTTCACTAATGGGCACTTCAGGAAAATGAACAGAGAAAACTGAGGGGAGGAAATGCTCAAAGAAATAAGAAAAGAAAAATGTATAGAGTTGAAAAAAAGGTCATGTATCCTCATGACCTTTTGATTGAAAGGGCCGATTGAGAACCCACGTTCAACTGTGAGGTTGAATCAACAAAGACAGTAAGTCTTAGAGTTAAGACAAACTTTAACCCAAAAGAATGTCTACAAGTTCTACTCCAAAAGAGCTTAAAAAATGAACTGGATAAGAAAATAGGGAATATGGACAGCAGTGATGAAAAAAAGAAGAGTAAAACACAATTTAAGATTAAATTAGAGTTAATAATTACACATCAAGATTCAGATGATCTCATATTGAGAGGTAGAAATGTTTGGCCTAAGATGTGAAGAAGGAGTTAAAGAAACAAAGGAAAGAAATAAAACTTTTGAGGTTTTTTTGTTGCCTTTCAGGAAGTGGTGGGGAAAATAGTTTAACTTTAGATATTAATAGAAAATTATATCTAATATTTGCATTAAACCTGAGGATGATCTGTTGAAGAGCTGAGACAAGATGCATGACTTCCAAAACTTTAAGATGAAAGAAAATGAAAAGTACTTGGTCAAGTCAAAGAAATTTGAAAAAGAAGCAAAAAAGAATCAAGAAAGCATGGCATATACAAAGCAAAACAAAATGTCAAAAAAGGTACAAGTAAAATTGGCTCAAAGAAATGTGGATATCTTGAAATGGCCAGTCAAAAGCCATACTACATTAAAAGGCAGAGAGCCATTTGTAGAGAATTTATAGGAGACAAAATTTAAAACAGCAACAATAGGAAGATTACAACGATGATGGGGGGGGGGCGGCTCCTGTGGCTCAAAGGAGTAGGGCGCCGGCCCCATATGTTGGAGATGGCGGGTTCAAACTCAGCAGCAGCCAAAAAATGCAAAAAAAAAAAAAAAAAAAAAAAGATGATGAGGGAGAAAGAGATACTAGAGAAATATTAACTTGCAGAAGGCAAAAATAATAACAGAAAATCAGAAAAATCCAATCAAAGTCCCAAACATTAATA
This sequence comes from Arctocebus calabarensis, assembly GCA_963573935.1. Classification (NCBI taxonomy): domain Eukaryota; kingdom Metazoa; phylum Chordata; class Mammalia; order Primates; family Lorisidae; genus Arctocebus; species Arctocebus calabarensis. The sequence goes on from CAUYON010208181.1 coordinate 21,449, forward strand.
GGAACAAAGATAAATATAAATGATGCCATATACCAAAATTTAAAAAATACAATCTGATAGTATAGTTTCAAAATACAAGGAGGTGCAAATAAAAGAAATTGAAACATCTACAAAAATGGTGAATAAATTTAATATAACTTTCCTAGATACCAGCAATTCCAGTACAAAAACTACCTTGAGGAAAAAATGAAAGCTTTTGATTCATTTATTAGAAAACAGAAAATAATTAAAACACATAAATTGTTTTATCCCAAGAAGTTTGAAAAGAGAAGAACATGCTTCACAAATCCAAATAAAGGTGAAAATAATAAAGGCAGAAATACAAAAAGTGGAAGACAAAATCTTAAAAAGAAGAATCAGAAGTATGACTAAAAAATGATGTTGCCAGCAAACAATTGAAGAAGAGGCCTGCATGCTATTTTGTATTAGTGGAGACATATCCACAAGGTAGATTCCTAGGAGTAAAACTGCTGAGCCAAAGCACAATTGCATGTGTAATTTTGTTAGCTATTGCTAAATTCAGATTATAAAGATTACACCATAGCACTCCCATTAGCAACGTATAGGTTCCTATTTCCTGACAAGCACACCCACAGAATGTTGTAAAGTCTTTGGATTTTTGTCAAAATGATGGATTAAAAAATACTACATGAATATATATTTAGTTGAATTTGTCTTGTTTTGAATGAATTTGAGCATGTGATCGTATGTTAAGTCATTTGTATATCTTCTCCAGCATAATTCTTATTTTTGGGGGACCATATTTAAGCGGTGTTTATTTTTCTTCCGGGTTTTAGAGAGGTCTTTATGTGTTAGGAAGATTAGCTTTCTGGATTAGAATTAGCAAAACTCTTTTCTCAGTTTATCATTTCTCTTTGACTTTGCTTATTTTATCTACATTTTTAATTTTCCTAAGCCAAATTTACTAGTTTTTCTTTTATTACTTTCAGGTTATATTTTTTCAAATATTTATCTATTTATTTTTTATTGTTGAGGATTCATTGAGGGTACGAGAAACCAGGTTACACCGATTGCATTTGTTAGGTAAAGTCCCTCTTATAATTGTGTTCTGCCCCCAAAAGGTTTGGCACACACCAAGACCACACCCACTTTGCTCCTTCCCTCTCTCTGCTCCTCCTTTCCCCCACCTATCTATTTATTTATTTTTGAGATGGTCTTGCTCTGTCACTTGGACTCCAGTGCAGTGATGTGGTCATAGCTCACTGCTGCCTTGAAGTCCTGTGCTTAAGCAATCCTCCCTGCTAAGCCCCTGAGTAGCTGAGACTATAGGTGATTGCATACACATGTAGTCCCAGGCTAATTGAAAAAAAATTTGGAGAGGCAAGGGTCTCACTGTTTGCCCAATCTGGTCTTGAACCCCTAGGTTCAAGTGGTCTTTCTTTCTTGGCCTCCCAAAGTGCTGAGATTGTAGGTGTGAGCCACTGCATTGGTGCTTCCACGTTTTAAATGAGGCTTTGTCTTCCCCCAGGTTTATTGGAATTTATCCACATTTTTTTCTTTAAGCTGGATGGTTGCATTTCCAAAATTTTAGATCTCTGATTCAATTGGAATTTATTATAGTGTCTGAGGTAAGGTATAGATTCTATTTTTATCTTATTCCAAATGACTTGATTTATTCTCTTTCTCTCTCTTTCTTCTCTCTCTGGAGATGTCAAAGACTAACATTTTACTTCATCATTCAGGGTCAATGTTCCCAGTGCACTGTGGGCCATTTCAGCATATAGATTCAGCATTATTTTCATTTTTGAACTGCTTTGCTGGGTTATAGCTTTAATATCATTTCTACTTCACTGTTTTATTTATTTATTTATTTTCTTTTTTATTAAATCATAGTTGTGCACATTAGTGCAATCATGGGGTACAGTGTGCTGGTTTCATATACAATCTGAAATATTTTCATCAAACTGGTTAACATAGCGTTCATGGCATTTTCTTAGTTATTGTGTTAAGAAATTTATATTCTGCATTTAATAAGTTTCACCTGTACCCTTCTAAGATATACCATAGATGTGGTCCCACCAATTGCCCTCCCTCCACCCATCCTCCCCCCTTCCCCTCCCTTGCCCCTTTCCCCATATTCTTGTGCTATAATTGGGTTATAGCCTTCATATGAAAGTAGGGCTTCATATGAAAGTATTAGTTTTATAGTAGGGCTGAATACATTGGATACTTTTGCTTCCATTCTTGAGATACTTTGCTAAGAATAATATGTTCCAGCTCCATCCACATAAACATGAAGGAGGTAAAGTCTCCATTTTTCTTTAAGGCTGCATAATATTCCATGGTACATATGCCACAATTTATTAGTCCATTCGTGGGTCGATGGGCACTTGGGCTTTTTCCATGACTTGGCAATTATGAATTGGGCTGCAATAAACATTCTGGTACAAATATCTTTGTTATAGTGTGATTTTTGGTCTTCTGGATAAATGCCTAATTGGGGAATTAAAGGTTTGAATGGCAGGTCTATTTTTAGATCTCTAAGTATTCTCTAAACATCTTTCCAAAAGGAATGTATTAGTTTGCATTCCCACCAGCAGTGTAGAAGTGTTCCCTTTTCTCCACATCCGTGCCAA
>CAUYON010208184.1:0-21737 GCA_963573935.1 Arctocebus calabarensis
GGCTAGGTTTTTGTTTTGCAGTTCGCTGGGGCCAGGTTTGAACCCACCACCCTCAGTATATGGGGCCGGCGCCCTACTTGCTGAGCCACAGGTGCCACCCCTAGAATTTATTATTTTTATTTTCAAAACAAAAATCTTACCAAGATAAGATTCACTTAGTGCAAAATACAGCATTTTAAAGTGTGCAATTCAGTAGGTTTGGTGTATTCATACTATTGCACAGTCATCACTATTATCTAGCCCAGAATATTTCCATCACTCCATAAAGAAATCCTGTACCCATTAGCATTCACTCCAGTTCCCTATTCTCCTCGTCCCTTGGCAACTACTAATCTACTTTCTGTCTCTATGAATTTGCCTAGTGAGAACATGTCACATAAATGGAATTATACAACATGTGGCCCATCCTGTCTGGCTTCTCTTGACACAATGTTTTGAAGGCTCATTCATATTGTAAGCATTAATCAATACATCATCCTTTTTATGACCAAATGATATTTCATTTATGGAAATACTGCATTTGGTTCTCCATTCATCAGGTCATAGAAATTCAGGTGATGGTGGAAATTCAGGTGGTTTCCACACTTTGGGTGTTGTGATTAATGCTACTATTAACATTTATGTACATGTGTTGTGTGGATATATGTTTTCGGTTTTGTTGGGTATATATGCAGGACTGAAATTCTGGTTACTGTATGTTCAGCTTTTTGAGGAATTGCAGAATAGTTTTCCACTGCACCTGCACCAGTTTGCTTTCCTATCAGCAATAAATGAGTGTTCCAATACCTACATCCTTGCCAACACTTATTTTTCTTTTCTCTCTTTTTTAAAAAGCCATACTACCCTAGTGAGGGTGAAGTGTGTCTCACTGTGGTTTTGATTTGCCTTTCCCAATTAACCACTTATGTTGAACATCTTTTCAAGTGCATATTGGCCATTGGTAAACACATATCTTCTTTGGAGTAATGTCTATTCAAATCTTTTGCCCATGTTTTAATTGGTTATTGTCTTTTTATTGTTGAAATCTAAGAGTTTCTTCTGTATTCTGGATACTAGACTCTTTTCCAGTAAATGACTTAGAAATATTTTCTCCCCTTTTGTGTTGTCTTTTCTTTTTTGATGGTGTCTTTTGACCCACAAAAGTTTACAATTCTGATGAATTCCACACATTGTTTTTTGGAAGTGGATTATAATCTGGATCTGGGTCCCTTATAAAAATCAAGCCCAACACGGTAGTGCTAGAAAAGAAAACTGAAATTCAATGCACAGTAAAGGAACTTATCTACTTTGTAGTAACTGTGGCCATTTTTTCTACCTCTCTTTTCCATGAGAAAAACAGGATGGGCAGGACTGTTTATTAATATCGCTGACTGCTTATATTTCTGCAGTAAATCATGAAGCACCACTCACTGTTACAATTTTCTAGGAACTAAAAAATGAAAGATGAGTGACACGCATATGCAATTAGCCTAACCGTTATGAAATAGGGGCTGTGCTGAAGGAGTGCATCTTTACAGATTCTTAGTAGCCCGCGGAGCCTTCCTCCCCAGACCTCATGGATCTGATGCTGGACATGCCCAGATAATAGGAAAGATCTTTTCCGGGAGTTGGATACTTCTTCTGGGAGTCCACTGTGCCTTCAGACTGTTACAGATATTTAAAAAAAGACATTGCCTTTCCATTTTGTGATGCCCCTATTTGACTATGCAGTGCAGACCTCATCTCTGACTGGAGTTCTCTTTGTGAAGAAGTACACTCTCATTTTCACAGCTCTGTGACCTTTCATTTGTTATTTATGAGCTTTTGCAAATCTAATACCACTCTGACAGATTTAATTTGTGCTCTAAATTACCTTTGCATTGAGTTACTCAACTGCTGGTTTTATGCCAATGGATTACTTGCTACATTCAAAATAGGGGGAAAAAAATAGTTTGAGATCCATTGGACTTGGGAAAAAGTTGAAAAGAGCTGCATTCTAAATTTTCACTCCACAGATGGTATTAGATCATAAACGAGGATTTCTATACTAGCCAGAAACGCAAAGTGATAGAACTATAACCCAGGTCAGATGTTACAAATCTGCACTGTAATTACTAGTTTATATACAGTCCAGAAAATGAGATACTCCCCATTCTTAAACTGGTCCCTGAAAAAAAATTAAACACTTTTGGAAGCTACATTCACTTGAGAACCAAATAATAAGTGACAAAACTTTAGTACTAAGTCACCATGTAAACAATTGTGAACAGAGAATTAACACAAATCCAAATGTTCCCATGCCATCAAACTCAAATTTTAAAATGCCTAATAGGAGAGCAAAAGGGGACTCAGAAGCTTGGAAGATCATGAAAAATCTTGATTTAATTTTCAATATTTGTAGACTAGGCTTGTTGGTACCTTAGTAACCTGAAAAGGTTAACTCAGCTTCCACAAGTATAAACTATAAACTAAAAGAAGATCTTCCACAAATCAAGTCTACTTAGATATACCATTCTGACCACAGGCACCTTCCCTGCAATTTGGAAATTGCTCAAAATATGTCATTAAAAATTAAAAATTTGTAGGCAGGCGTTTGTGGTAAGTGCCTGTAGTCCCAGCAACTTGGGAGGTGAGGCAAGAGAATCACTTACACCCAAGAGTTTGACGTTGCTGTGAGCTGTGATGCCACGGGCATTCTACCAGGGATGACATAGTGAGACTCCGTCTCAAAAAAAAAAAAAAATTTTGCTGCAAATTCTTTGACATGTCTCCATTGAAATGTGAGGTCTACATCCTGTCATTTTAATTTTGGGCTACTACTATTGACCAAGTTAACCAGACTATGGTGCAAATGACACTGTGATTTCCAAAGTTAGATCATAGAAGGTGAGGCAATTGACACCTTGTGCTCTGGAACACTCTGCGCTGAAGCCCAGAGCCACTATTTAAGCATTCCACTGCCATGCTGTGGGGAAGCCCAAGTAGTTCTCAGAGAGCTACTGAGACTTCATGAAGAGACAGCTGCTCAGCCAGCCCCCAATTGCTCCAGTCCAATCTTCCTACCATGCCAGCTCCAGCCACAGTCTGCTTGCCACCTTACAGATATTCCCAGCAACCTCTTCCCACATTCTTAACCCACAGAAACCATGAGCAATAATAAAATGAACGTTACTGCCTACAGCCACTAAGTTCGGTAGTGATTTATAAAGCAGTAATAGATACCTGAATGTGAGGAAAAGAGCCAACTAGGAATTATAGTTCTGCTTATTTAGATAATTGCATCTTTCAGGATGCATTGGCTGCAGAAATCCAAATCAAATAGGCTGTAACCAAAACTGGCACTGGGCGGGCAGAGAGAACAGCACTGTCTCACATAACTACATAGTTTAGACACAGCTGGGCTTTCAACCTTCTTTTCAGGAACTCCCATCCCTCAGCTCTGCCTTCCTCCTCTTGTGCCTTACTTCTCAACAAGTCTTCCTAAACTGTGAACACCAGCAACTCTAAAGGCATTCCCAAAAAATCCCTTTCCAAAACGTTTCAGTAAAGATGGTGGACAGAGGTCCATACTCAGACCAGAAGTCGGTCACAGGCTTCTGGCTTTCCAATTGCTCAGAGATGGGTCACCAGCATGTAACTAGAATAAGAGCATAGTGTCAACGCCACCAAAATCTCATGGTTGGAGAGTGGGGGAGGTACCGGTTTTCCAAAGGAAAATCTAGGTGTTATCAGCTAAGAAAGAAGGACTAGAGGCTGGGATAGCAAATTCATATAGAAGTCCACTACAAACAATAAGAGTTTGAAATAATCTCCTTGACCTAAAAGTGCAAAATAAAGCTAAAATGGAGCTCAGGTGAATATTTCTGCACATGCCAGAGGTGAAAATTTTATCTGTTGACATGTTACCTGCTGACAAGTGGAAATGTTACCTATTTTCTTCTCTAAAAATGGAATACTGCTTCATTACAACTTTTCAAACGAAAATATAAGTCTCAAACAATGAAAACAAAGTTGCGGTGGGCATTTAGACTCCATTCTGCTCGATACTTCCCTCTTCTCCTGGGACTGCGTCTTCTACCGATTCAAATCATGTGTCACTACTTGGGAGCTTTGTGCTTCCACATGGTCCAAACTAACGGTCACTGCTGTTTGGGCTGGGGTTAAACATCTGATGCAAGCTAGGCCAAACAGAGATCTTTCTGAAAACTGATTTTCTTTTTTCTTTTGAGGCAGAGTCTCACTTTGTTACCCTTGGTGGAGTGCTATGGCATTGCAGCTCACAGCAACCTCTAACTCTTGGGTTCAAGTAATTCTCTTGCCTCAGCCTCTAGAGTAGCTGAGACTACAAGCACCTGCCACAGCACCTGGCTATGGATATTTTTAAAATTAGAACTGGAAAAAGATAATCAGCCCTCTCTTGTACAGGAGCCTTTGAAGTGTGAAACTCAGAAAGGTAAGTGGAGGAGGAAGAAAAAAAATGAAACTTGCTGGCTAAAAAAAGAGATGACAGAGAGAATGAGAAACAGAAAAAGAGAGAGAAACAGGGAGGGAGAAATCCCCAACTATGCTCAATTCTTGCTTTTTTGGCCAATTTTTAATTCTTCCCTTAATTATTGCAAAAGCCTTAGTAACCCACTCAACAAATATAACTTTAGTCAAAGCTAGTTGGAGTTGACTTTCTGTCCTTTGCAACCACGGGCTCTGACTCAAAAGCATCTTCAAAAGGGTCCAGCCACTAGCTGAAGTTTCCCTTTGTAAACAAATGTTTTTTACATTAATACTTTTTTAAGGTCTATCAAATAAAAGGTTAAAGTTGGTTTTAACTAGCCATAGACGACCTCTTTGGGACCTCCTACACACAGATGTTCCATTTCCAGGCACACAAGGAGATGGATACTCATTTCCAATCTGAATGGAGGATCTATTTGCATACACACCATTGTTTTTGTTCTTTTAAGTTCATTTCTCTGTAGCCCCTAGGCAAGCCTAGAGTTATAGGGAAAACTCCCTTTCATCCTCTCCCCAAGCCTATGTAAAGGTCAATTGGATCAAAAATGCTTCAATTCCTGAAGGATAAATGATGTCTGGCCAAGTATGCCCAGCAATATACCATCGTGCATCACTGAACGACAGGGACATGTTCTGATAAATGCATTGTTAGTTGATTTTGTCGTGCAAACATCATAGAATGCAGTTACACAACCTTAGATGGTACAGCCCACTATACACCTAGGCAAATGGCATAACCATTATACTCTTACGGTGCCACCACGGGACATGCAGACTCTCCTTGAAGAAGTGTAGTTATTTGTGCGTGACTTTGTTCTGCTTGTTGGCTGTATGCTTCTTCACATCTTCCATCAATCTGAGGGGTCTTGAAAACTGATTAGAAAGCATTTTTCAAATGCAAATGGCCAGAAAGGAACAAAGTTAAAGAACTCCCAGGCAGGGCTGGAACACCAGACACATTTCAGTGACAGTTTGCCATGTCTTATGGACTTGGGAGAGGGTAGCAATTTGGAGAAATTTTTGTTTTGTGTCTTTTACTAAACTCTTTTCTATGTTTAAGAATATCATGTTTTATTTTTTTCTGGGAATTTTCAGCCTAGATACATTCTAAAAAATGTGAAAGTACAAAAATGTACTCAGACAATATGATAGTTATACACGGATTAAATTGCAACCAGATCTGTTGTTATATTCAACATAACCTAGTTCCAAATCCAACATTAGATTATTAGGCATACCCCTTCCATCTTTTGATCAAAGAATAATTTATCTTGGCACTGTACATAGGTAGTCATCTGTATTTAGAGTGATGTATTCACCCTTCTTCTGCTAGCAGTGGTTCTCAACCATCCTGATGCCGCAGCCCTTTAATACAGTTCTTGTGGGTCGTGATCCACAGGTTGAGAACTGCTGTGCTAATGCTTTTAAAACTTTAGAAAAAAAGAATGAAGTCCTAGTAATAGTCATTTATAAAGCAGACACTGCCTGCCACGAACCCACAGAGATATCTGAATTGTCTGAACCACGTGCTGTTAGTAGGGCACACTACGTGTGTTTTGGGACACTTTGCTTTGGGTTTAGAGGGCTGGCATGGACCCCCTGTCTGAGGCTTTGAGGCCTGGTTCATTCTTCCCTTTCACTCCTGCCAGTACCTAAGGTGTTGCCTAAGTGCTCTCTGCCCTCCCTCACAACCCTCGCATGCTGTCTGAAAGCCGGCTGTAAACAAGCAACGCTGACCTCTCTAACCTCTTTCTGAAATGCTCCTTCCATTGCTTTGTGTCATCTGAAGCCCAGTTCACAGCAAAAATGCTGCTTTCTTTTGAGCTATTTACAGCGGAGGGTGCTCATTCTTCCTACTGCAGCTTACAAAGGCTGGCCCTTCCTCTTCACACAAATTTTCCTCCTCAACTCAAAGGCTAAATCAACTGCCCTAGTTGTCAAGGAGGCGTTGGAGAATATGAAGAATATGGTTCACCTTAAATAATTAACAAGCATTTAGGCTAATCTTGATTCTCACCCAAGGGTGAGAAGAATCAACTCCTGGTGAATGTTATGCCCCACCTTGCATAGAATAGGGTTTTTGCCTATGGTTCCAAGAATCCTGACCAAGTTTTTGTCAAAAGATCTTGAGGGCTGTTTTCTTTTGACCTTTGAAATAATTCAAGTTGAAGAAGGAGCTGTAATTGTTAGTTTGAAAGGTGCAGAGAGCTCGTCCAGAATTTCTTATAGGGTGGGAGAGCCAGCCTGCACGCTCTCTTCTTATGGGAAAATGAAAAAAGAAAAAAGCAAATAGCCAAAGTCAAAACAATGGCTTACATAAAAACTGTATATCTAAACCGCTATTTCCAAACCACTGGGTTCCTCATCAGCCAACTGCTAAATCTTAACCAATGTTTCTCATTTGATAAAGAATATGTTTTACAAATAATTTCTCCATGCACTCATCCTCCAAATCTCTGAGCAACCAATACCTTCAGCTACAAACCATGTGTCTCCTGACACCTCAGAGACCACCACAGTTTCATGTTGGTGAAAGGATATAGGTTAAACTCAGCTATAACTTGACTTTTCAAACACATTTAACTAATTGGCACAATTATTTAGACAAAGGAAGAATTTCCTTACCCTGTGTTTGAAGGGAAAGAAATGTGTCAAACTCCCAATTCTGCATCACTGAGGTAGGAATTCTTCCTTTGTAATGCACCATCTTCATTTATAATTCTCCATAAATGATGATTATTAAAAAGAAGTCTATTATTACAGCAAATGGAATGTAATAAGATTTTACATAGTATTCATTCAAGCAGAAAAGGATGCAGGAGTTATTAAAAGAGAGTTGTCCGTGAGAATAAAAATTTTGTGTTTTTGCATGTAAATTAATTTCTTTCCAGGGGAAAAAACGTCTTGAGTAACCTCTGTGGATAAGAAAATTGTCTTCCTTGTTTTCTATTTTACTGTTCACTCACTCACCATTCATCATCCTCTATGAGGCAGGCATAGATAACATTATCTATCGTACATGTTTTCGTTAATAGTTCCAGCTTAATTCCCAAATTCTTGAACTCTGTTAGCAAAATAATAATGCTATTCTTAAAAGTCCCCACAAAGGCCGCTAAGCACATGGGAGGAAATGTTGGCTTGGCTCCTACACAGGGAAGAGATGTTACATCTTTGAGTCATTTTGTCAAGAGTTTGATGTTGACGTGCTGACTTCACAACCAAGACCACTCTTGTGAGATTCAGGGAGCTTGAGTGCACCCACCCTACCCAGGACCTCTGAGGATGAAGATCGCAAGGCATTGTCCATAAAACCCAGCAAGAAGTCCAGGAAGGCTGCCAACCAGGGCATCTTCTCTGGAAGAATGAAGAAATGGAGAGAGACAGGGATGACAGGTGACCTGAGGGACAGTTGCTAGCTCTGGAATGCCCAGGACTTCCTGATTCAAAGTGATTCCACTAACGTCTTCCAGACTCTTATGATGCTGGGAACTGGGACCCGATTCTAGCTTCAGAACAACCCTAAGATGCACCCTGGGGAAAGTGTAGGTAGGCGCTCCAGTGGCAATGAGAAGCATTGGTGCTGGGTAGATGGAGAAGTCCACAAGGTCCCCATGATCTGCAGCCTGCCTATCGCTGCCCCCTGCCAGCTCAAGTGACAGAGCCACCATGCAAGGTCTCTAATGCACCACACTGCTTCTCATTCAGTGCTGTGGCTCCTTACCCTCCATTCTCTACTTAAGGTCCCCTTCACATGTCACCTCCTTTAGAAAGCCTCCCATCCTCTCCTCTCCCATCAGATCAATTAGGAACCCTTTTCTCTGCTCCTGTTTTAGCTTCTACCTATTTATGGTATTTAGAGGCCTTATTTCATAGTGGTAAGAGCAATGGGTTTTACATATTGACAGATCTGGGTTCAAGTCCCAGTTCTGACATTTCTATTAGGAATGTGACAGCATCCTTTTTCTTCCTTTCCTTGTATCTAAAATAGGACTGATCACATCTGCAGTGTAGGGACTTGATGCAGATGAATAAACCATGTACCATCATTAATTACTATTATTGCCAGCCTGTATTACAACTAACTGCTGAGATAACTGCCTTTTCTTACTAGATGATGAGCTCCTTAAGGGCACACATTTTATAGACACTCTCTGGTTTCTCTGTAACACTGTAGCATCAATTACACAGAAGTTCTCTGACCGAAGATTTGCTGAATCAATTGATCCTACCTAGGAATAATAATAATGTAACTGCTTCCTCTAGCAGAGGTGTGTGTGTGCTGTGTGCACACTGACATACTTAGACATACTACAGGAACTGAGAGGAAGAAGTGGCATTTTGTGGGAGGTGGAGAGATGAAAGTTTCCTTGAGAGCTTGACATGAAATCTTAAGTCTTCAAGAAACAGCCTTTTAGGGTTGGACTAGATCAACAAATGAGTGTGTCTCCACTTCTTGCTAATCAGACTTACTTAGAGGTGTCCACAGGAGATACTGTGCATTAACAGTCACAAATGAACACGAGCACATTAAGTGCTCTGAAAAGCATAGGGAGGAAGCTTTAGCCTTGCTTAACCCGCATTGCTCCACAGTCATCTGAAGAAGGACACAGCCCTCCCAAAGAACTTGTTTTGTTTTGTTTCAAACAAACATCTATTAAACAAACTAGTCTAGTTTGCCAGGGAATAGTTTGGGGAAACAACGACCTATTCAAATCCTGTATTTTTTTAAATACCTGAAAGAATTGAGGTCCAGATTATTTAGGGATCTGTGCACAGCTGCCAGCAGGCAACTACAGCCTCAGTGCAGCGCATCTTCCTGCCACCCAGCCTAGGACACATTTCTGCCCAGCATGCAAGGTCGCAGTCAGCAGAAGCATTTTCAACTCTAAAGCTTGCTTACCTCCAACAGAGAGAGCAGGCAGTCGCCTAGTTTTGAGATTTAAATGGTGCTTAAAATCTACCCCAAATCTGTATCCCACCCACAGACTTCTCCCTTTATGATATAGACATCATCATCAACCAGAAATGTACTTAAATTCATAAATGTTTTCTTTTAAAATTCAAATACTCCAGGGAGGTGACTTTAAGATAACCCCCCTTTATTAAAAGCTCAAGTCAACCTGATCTTTGATTTCTTGTCATACCTGAGGTGCAGCTTCCCTCTAGTACCAAAGAGAGAGGAGTCCTGGACCAGGGGTCCAGTCCAGCTGCCCAGGGGATCACCCTGGGCTTCCTGGCCCATGGAGGCAGGTGGTTATCTTTATCTGTCCTGGTATTCCTCTCTAGCTGTCAAACCAACCCAGGGTCCATTACATTTTATAAAGAAGTATATAAAGATAAACTTGTAGGTTCATTCCAGTAGCCCAGTGAGTATACCAATAATAGAACATTAGAAGTAGGAGGGATTAGAAAGAAGATGTTAAGATTCATTTGCAACATGTATGAGCCTGAAGGACTCCACGCCACGTGAAATAAGCTACAAAACAGACAAGCACCGCATGAGCTCTCTAGATTCCCAACCCAAACTGCAGAGGCAGCTAGTACAAAGGTGGTTGCCAGGGGCTGCTGAGGGAGGAGGGGCAATTGGGGGATGCTGGTCACAGGGTACTAGTTTCACTTGGACAGGAGGAATAAGTTCTGGGGATCTACTGTACAGCTAGGTAACTATATAACAATAGTGTATTGTGTAATTAAAAATTGCTGAGAGAGTAACTTTTAAATGACCTCCCCACAGAAAATGTTAAGTATATAAGGTGAAGGATAAGTTAATCAGCCTAATTTAATCATTCTGCAATGTCTACATGTTTCAAAACGTCATGCTATACACCATAAATAGATGCAATGCTTCAAATAAATAAATGAATAAGAAAAAATTCAAAAGCATCTTTAGTAGAGGCAGATGTATCACAGAGTTGGAGAAGCATAAGCTTCAGGGTACCTGCCTGCATGGGCCTCGGCCACGGCCCTGTCCTTCATTTTAGGGTTGTAATTTTGTATTCTTTTCCTTAAGGAAGACTCTACTCTAAAACCTGGATCAGTACTCACTGCAGAATGATACAAAAGCAATTTTTATCACTAGTAATAATCATAAAATTCATAAGTTTTGCTTTTGTTTGAGAGAGGTTAGGTTAACAAATAAAAATACATGTTGTCATTGTACTTTTGTGCAAAGGGGAGATGGCCTGCTAACAAAGACAGGCCTCCTCAAAATCAGGCAGGTGGAACCAGAGCTGGAGAAAGGGATTAGTCAGGCAACCCCAGGCTCTCCTAGTGTCCTCCAACACTGGTCGTAGGCAGATCTCCTTGGACCACACAAAGCGCAGAAAGTGCGAGGGGCCCTGAGGCAACGGAGGTTCAGAGCCAGGGCCTGCCTAGACAACAAGTACTTTACAGCTAATTCCTAGGTGGCTCAGAGAAACCATTTCATCTTATCACCCTAAACAGGGCCGAGGCCTGGCACTGGAAAGGAGGTCCTCTAAGGTCAGCAAGGCAGCCACACCCAACAGCCACCAGCAGCCTGGCCAGGAAACACTCGAAGTCCCCAGACAACAGAGCAAGAGCAAGAGCATTAACTGCTGGGCTCCAGAGTTCAAGGCCTCCAGGCCCCTTCACCTGCCCCAAATTGCAGTGAGGAAAAATAAGATAAAGCACAGAAAGCATTGTGGTGCTGTCCCAAGATCATGGGCTCTGGAGCTGGCCAGCCCAGCCCAGAATCCTGCTACTGGATGGCTTTCTTAACCTCTCTGTGCCTCAGTTTCCTCATCTGCAAAGTGGGAAATTATACCCTTAGCTCATAGGACTCTTAGGAGTAGTAAAAGAGGTAACACACTTTGAACAATGCCTGGCACATGCTTGCTAGCTAATAATTCTCAAAATGTCCCTAAAGAGGCCTCAAGACGTTATCTGGAAAGATACCCACTTATTCCTCTGGGTCATGACACTGTCCAGGAACACTAACTTCCAGTCCAGAAAGGACCTTTCAAAGGCCTTCCAAAAGGCACTATGGAGTGCCAAGTTCTATTATGAGAAAGCAAAAACTTGGATTTGCCTGTCAAACTTCCTAGCTGATCTGAAGCTCAGATCAGCATCTCGTGCCAAGGATCAAAACACAGGGCGGATGAATTAAGTGAGGCAGATTAAGGAGGGTGTAGGGCAGGGAAGAACTGTATTAGAGGGTCGCGGCATTAGGAAGGTTGAGAACCACTGGTCTCAGGCAAGATTTCATAAATTTGAAAAAAATGCTTTTTCCTTTAAAAGGAAAAGACAAAGTTTCACAGACAGACCCTCTCCCAATCCCAGTTAATTAATTAATACTAATCATGATGCTATGAAGTATACACAGGCAAGAAATGAGGAGTAAGCTCCTTAAACTTAAAGCCCACATATTGCTTTAAAGCTAAATAAAATCATATTCAAATCAAATACACTAATTGAATAAAGCAGAAAAAAATAGCAATGATTAACATTTATTGAGCACTTACTACAGGGCTGGACAGAATAAAGCTGCCACTATTCTGTCTTTATTACAGAAACGGCAATTACAAAAACGGCAATTTCATTTGGCTCTACCCAGTGTCAGCAAGGCCCTCTCCAAGGGCTTTCTGTAACCCCCACAGTGCCCTTATGTAGTAGGGGTAATTATTATTATCCCTTTTTATAGATGAGGAAGCTGGAACCCCAGAAATGAAAGCATATGTTTTTAAATCTCTTTTTTCTTCTTGTTTTTAGAGACAGAGTCTTACTTTGTCACCCTCAGTAGAGTGCTGTGGCATCACAGCTCACAGCAACCTCCAGTTCTTGGGCTTAGGTGATTCTCTTGCCTCAGCCTCCTGAGTAGCTGGGACTATAGGCACCCACCACAATGCCTGGCTATTTTTTTATTGCAGTTTTTGGCCGAGTTCAAACCCACCACCCTTAGTATATGGGGCCTGTGCCCTACTCATTGAGCTACAGGCACCGCCCTGGTTTTAAATCTCTTAAAAGGCTAGCAGACATCTTTGGACTCAAGCCAGCAGATGCCACTTTGGAAAGCTCTGACCTAAGAGGAATAAAGTATCCTGAGGATGAGGTGAAAACCCAGACCCAGCTAGGAGTGTGGGGCCATCCGTGGGCACTAAGAACATAGAGACCCGGACTGTGTCTCAGACTGGAGGGAAGGGATCATTGAAGACCCCCTGAGTTGGTATCCTGTTGCTTTTTTTATTCAGGTCAAGGCAGAATGAGGGCTTCACTGATACTTCCCAGGAAGACAAGCACTGGCCCAAGACAGGGGACCATAGTTAAGAGGAAACTGGGAAAGGTTAGGGGCAGGGGGAGAGATGATGAAAGGAAAGAGGGAAAATGAAAGAGAGAAAGAGGTGTCAAAAGGGGTAGTTTTCGAACTTTCTACACATTAGAATCACCTGGGGATCCTTAACCATTACCGATGAGGACTCCCACGCATCATTTCACTGGTATGGGGTGTGACCTTGGTATTTGGAGCGTAAAAACACTACAGGTGATTCTAATTTGCTGCAAAGTTTGGGAAACTTTATTGTATTTCTGCAAGGTACTGGTGGAAAGAAACAGCCTCAAATGCATTCTGTTCATCCACAGGCCCAGGCAAATAGTACTGAAAAGTTCCCCACAACCACAAAATTAAGGGACTATCAGCGCCTGAACATAATCAGCATGTAACTTTTTCCACTAGGCCTCCTCTCTGTCCTGTGAGGCTCTTCAGAGTCTTTGGGGTAAAGAAGTGGCAGGTCCTGATCTATATATAAATCTCCCACTGCAACCTTCCCAGTGTCTACAATGCTCTGGCCCTAAACAGGAAAGGACTCTCTTCACTTTGGTAATGACTTCCCTAAAGTGGTTTTTTTACCCTTTTGAAGTGATTGTCCCAAGTTGCCCTTGAAATGCTCCAGGGTGAAGTACACTCTACCTTTCTGACCTAGTACACTCAATTTTTTATGACAACAAAAGAGACAAATGTCTTGAGGCCTCTCTAGGGACAAATATATGCTCATAACCATTACTCTAAATGTAGCCAGGGGAATGGGTGAATTTTAAGAAAGAAAATACACAACGATTTCAGACGCAGCATGGAATGGTGATAGGAGGAGAAAGGCTTTTGCAGACGGGATTTGAACTTAAACTCTTGGCTCTGCTACAAAGAGCCAGGTGAATTAGAACCAAACTTCCCTGCAGTTCAAGTTCCCCATCTACAGTGAGATGGCTTCAGTTCACTGGGACCCTGCACTGCCTTTCAGACAGGGACTAACTCTGCTTGTGAGGGGTGAGCCTTGATTAAGTAACCTCCTCTCTAAAGGCAGCAAAATAGTCTATGTTCCCTGACTTTCCGGTCACTTGTTCTGATGTTATTCATAGATTGAAAGTAGGCAGGGTAGAAATTAGGCAAATGGGAACAAAAATAAGTGATACGGTCAGGAATAAACAGGAAAGGTAATAATACATTGGTCCTGATTTCACTCTTGTAAAGTTAACATAGTTTCAGTATCAAAACCATATAATTTATGCAGTTATGTTGTATCCTGCAAGGTCCTTTTCCACATAGGTGGAAAGAAAAAAAGACCACCTGAGTACACATACATGTAGTAGAGAATTCTCCCACATGAGCTAAAAGAACTCGATTGAAGGTCTTGAAAGGACTGGGATTCGGTGAGATGACCGGTTGCTCCAACCCCTGTTTTTATGCGTATAGGGATCTGAAGTTTCCCGCCTGCCTGTCTGCACAGAACTATAGCAGGAAGCAAGGATAAACGCTACAGTAAGTCTATTTCAAAGGCAGCAAAATAAAAGGTCTAAGTCAGCACTGCCCCATAGGACTTCCTGC
The DNA here is from genome assembly GCA_963573935.1 of Arctocebus calabarensis. Lineage (NCBI taxonomy): Eukaryota > Metazoa > Chordata > Mammalia > Primates > Lorisidae > Arctocebus > Arctocebus calabarensis. Next base: position 14,324 of record CAUYON010208184.1, read on the forward strand.
AACAATGGAAATGTTCTGTGTCGGTGCCATCCAATTTGGGAGCCACTAAACCTCTGAAATTGTGGTGGCAAAGCTGAATTTAACTGCATTTTAATTGAAATTTAAGTTAAATGGCCACATGTGGACAGTGACCAGTATTGTGGATTTCTGAATTTAATGGTAAATGAATGAAATCCAGTCATTTTGAGCTGTGACCTCAGAACCAGTTCAGACCAGGATGAGATAGAGTGACTTCTACCCAGCTGGACACATTAACATTAGTTAAAGCAGAAAATACCACACAACAGCTTCTATGCGAGGCACTCCTATGCGAGGACTAATCATCAGTACTAAGGTGATAAAGAGGAAAAGAACATCATGCTTTGAGGAGGATCATAAAGAAACACTCTACCGGGCGGCACTTGTGGCTGAGCGAGTAGGGCACCGGCCCCATATACCGAGGGTGGCAGGTTCAAACCCGGCCCCAGCCAAACTGCATCAAAAATTAGCCGGGTGCCTGTAGTCGCAGCTACTTGGGAGGCTGAGGCAGGAGAATCGCTTAAGCCCAAGAGCTGGAGGTTACTGTGAGCTGTGACTCCACAGCACTCTACGGAAGGCAATAGAGTGAGACTCTGTCTCTACAAAAAAAAAAAAAGAAAGAAACACTCTACCCTCACCTTCCTTTTGTAACCGATGGCTGAAAATGTTACCTTATTACATGACAAGAATTGTTCTACACGGTTTACATTTGATTCTGTCAGTTGCCCCATGAGGAAGGTTATTATATTCAATCCCTATTTTTACAGATGAGCAAACTAAGGAAGAAAAGAGATAGGTCAACTGCCAGTCAGGTAGAAAGTGGCAGAGTTAAAATTTGAATTGGATAAGTCTGGCTTTGTACACAGGCTTTGCACGGCAGGCTTCAGTCTGTTAGAAGTTAGGGTAAATAAAAGAACTGCCTTTAAAACAAAGCTGGTTTTTCCAGTATATCCTGGACATGCTAAGAATGTGTCCTTTTAGGGAAAAGTGGTCATTTCAACTTTAAGAAATGTAACAAAAGCAGGAGGACACTGGGTATCCCAGGAAGAAGGGGAAGAGAAGGAGGCAGCGGGGAACCCAGGCTCGAGGAGACTCACTTTCCAGGAAGTCATTTTTCTCAGGCCTTCCCTGCATCTGCTAGCTTCTTCTCAAGTCCTTAAAGTCAACAGGAAGATTGTGAAGGGACCAGAGAGTGCAGGTCTTGAGAGAATTAGAGGAAAGAAGTGTTTCTAATATATGCTGGGAGTTGGTCTCTGCCTAACCCTGTTTGCCTTTTCTATAAAATCTTATCCTGCTGGGCATGGTGGCTCAAGCCCATAACCCCAGCACTCTAGGAGGCCGAGGTGGGTGGCTTGCTTGAGCTCAGGAGTTCAAGACCAGCCTGAGCAAGAGTGACACACCTTCTTTAAAAATAGCCAGGCGTTGTGGCAGGCCCCTGTAGTCCTAGCTACTTGGAAGGCTGAGACAAGAGGATCAATTCAGCCCAAAAGTTTGAAATTCTGTGAGCTATGATGCCACAGAACTCTACCAAGGGCAAAAAAGTGAGACAGTTTCGAAAAACAACAACAACAAAATCTTATCCTTACACATAGAAAGGTAGGTAGTTTTAAGGGCTATGCCCATTCCCCCATTTCAAACCCTTATTATTACCCATTTCAGACAGTTCCAAATTTTTGTATTCTAGTTAATGCTGTGACTAGCACCCTTGATACTACTGTACATCATATTGTCTATTCCCCACTATTTTCTTAGGAGAAATTCCTACATATGGGGAAAAAGGAAATTCTAAGAACTTGACTTGCACTGTTTCGACAAGTAAAAATGCTGAGGGTTTCTCTTGCCCTGAAATTGTGTCAGAAAGTGATAAGTATTGTCCAGGAATCCTTATTCCGCCCCCCTGCTTGTAATCAAGAGGGAAAAAAGAAGATCTTTCTCAGACCCTTCCTGCCGTAGGATTTGATAAATCCAAAAAGATCAAGTCCAGGCAAAATCGGGAAATTTCTGAGTTGTGCGTAACTTAGGACAACCAATCTCTCACTTACCACAAGACTTATGATCAAGGAATTTCTCCTCTAATATTTATTGCACTGTAAGTTCAACATCTCCCAGGAGTAACTCAATGCTCACAGCAAAAATGCATCACCAATTCCAGATTAATTATTGGCAGATTTGGGAGAGTTCACTTATTTGATAAATATTTACTGTGTCTATATGTATTAGATACTATTCTAGGTTCTGTGGTTGGAGAAGACAAAACAAATGAAAACAATAATTGATATTCTGGTTCCATATATTTCTGGTTTATCCTAGCTCGGTATTTTTTGAATAAATTAATTCAATAAAAATTAACCTTGGGGTTCAGTTCAAGATCCAGCTGATTAAATATAGCTCATTAACATTTCTGGCTCAGCACAGTTCAAGTTTCTTTTAAAAGTATGGTGCTTGGGAACTCTTCACTCTAAAATACATCAAAAATTCAACACATGAAATCCTTTGTGGTTACTCAGCAGATCTCAAATGCCAAAATTGTTTTAGGGAAATTTTTCCTCCTAACATGCAATTTCCTACTATTTTAATAATCCTACTTTCTAAATAGTTTTCATATCAGCCCCTTCTTCTTCATCATGCCTATGCCCTAAACATCGGTTCAGATGGTTAATTTTTGCTGGGACTACTGTAGTAGCTTCTAAACTGGTTTGACTGCTTCTTTTCTTCTCAGTCTTTCTTCACTAAGGTTTCCTAAAACAGAGATCTAATAATGTAGCTCTATAGTTGGGAACTATCAATGGTCCTCACTACTCACAGGATATAATTTAACTGCTTTATTGGTACCTGCAAGGCAGCATAGAACTTATGACAAGGACCAGTGGGAGAATCTCTAAATAGGCTCCTGGAATTCTGAAGCAAGGTCACATCACTCTCAGAGAAAGAGCCCTTGGCATGTCACCGAGCCCTGCTAAAGACAGAATGCTTGCTCACATGATAACAAGCAGCCATGCGCCAGAACCACCTGTTATGTTTCTATTGGACATGCCCAGTAATGAAGGCGCTCATAGGCAGAGCCTCAGTCAGCACTGTTATCTGCAGCTTTGTGAAATGTCTGGTCCACAGGCATGAGAGCCTGCATAGTTTAGCATCTGCTTGGGACCCACTTCACAGAAAAGAGGTGCAAGATTGGACCCAAGACCATGGGATCAGGTGTTGTATCACATGAGGCACTGCCCAGAATCAGCTGGCTTCTGCACACGCACTGTCAGAGCCCCCACATGGCAATGTGTCCCGAACAGGAAGTACACATGGGCCCAAAGACCAAGGTGTGGAAGCCTGAGCAGCCCCTCTCATTGTCCCTCCCAGTGGCCTGCGAGGGGGGTTTTTGTGTTTCCCATCCATAAGACCCTGGGTCCATAAGGTCCTGCTCCCAACAGGGCACGTTCTTGCCAAAGGGCACGGCAGGGTCCCACTGAACTACAAACGCACAGCTGCCACCAGGGCACCTTAGACTCTTTGTGCCCAAGGACCAAAGGAATGGCGTACTGGCAGGGCTAACTGACCCCAATTAGCAGGAAGAGGCAGGCTGTTTTCACACAATGAAGGCAGGGCAGAAGGCAGGCGACACCTCTTTAATCCCCCGGGTGCCTCCTGGCGTGTCCTGACCCCGCCGTTATTCTGAACAGCACGTGCAGCAACCCCAGGCTGAGAAGGGCCTGGCCCCCATGGCTTCTGGCCCCCCAGGAGAGAGCACATGAGTCACATCATTAGGCAAGCTGGCGAGAGCCAACGAGGTGGAACCAAGGATGTGGGAGCTTGAATGGACAGTGTAGGAGGGAGACCCCAAATTAACTGCAGTGAGGAAGGGATGTCGTTTGTTCCACTAACCTTCCTCTTCACAGTTCTCTTTCAAGAAGGGCAGCCCAGAGAAACTACGGAGGTGCTGCTCCTTAAACTTGAATGGACAAAGAGGTCTGTAAGGCACAAGGCACAAACTGAGGCAGCCAGGAGAACAACCCTCTCAGATTTCCAACGGTGGAGAGCACAGTCAACCTACGGCCCTGACTATGGTTCTCCAAAATTCATCACCACACCTGCACCGAGTCACTCCAAGTCTGCTCCAAGCCAGTGAGTGAGCATGGCAGGGATTGAGGCAGGTCCATGTGGAAGATACGCGACCCTTCTGACAGGCACCTGTGGCCCAAGGTTAGCCTCGTCAAACTTTCTTCCACCCTTCCTTCCTTTCTTTCTTCCTCACTCACTTCCTCTTTCCTTCCTTCCCTGTCTCCATCCTTCCCTCTTGCCTTCACCAGGGTGAGCCCTGACTGCATTCTGACAGCTCCCCCAGCCCCTCCCAGCTCCAGCTCCACTTCCTCAGAGGTTTCCCTCGCAAGCCTGTTGGACAGCTAATCCCATCTCATCCCTGCATCTGCGTCAATCCTGCCTAACCTGCACTTACCATCTCTAGGCTCAGCCCCCTCTGTTACACATGTGCTGCAAAGACTCCACACTGACCTGTGGTCCTTTCTGCAGCCACGGCCCAGGATATCTCTATCTATATGCAGCCCCAGGCTACCTGTACTACTCCCCCTGCATTCTACCCAGGACCTGAGGTTTGGCAGCCAGTCCAAGCCCCAGGCTTTCCCTAGATCTGTTTTTTCATAGCCAGTTCGAAGGGATCTGTCTGACCACAGGGCATAGATTCCTCCACATGCTAACCGACTTGCAGGGCTCTAAATATTCATCGCACATGGCACGCATCCCACAACGTGTCCCCTTCACACCAGACTGCAGTAAAATCCAGAGCGCGTGCCTGCCTGTAAGGAGCAGCCGCTACCCAGCTCTGGCCGAATGCTGCCACCAGGGCTAGTTACGTGAGTTTGCTGAGTTGTTAAGAAACCGCAGAAGTCTACATTTTTGTTGTGAGACCACTGCATTCTAATTGCTATAAACTGATTCAAAATTAAAATGAAACCCCACAGGAGGGCAAACCAAGTGCACCCACTAGCTGCTTTGCTGCTTGCCTGCCAGTGGGGGCCGGCTACTCTAAATCACTTCCACAGCCACCACCAGGACCCCATGGAAGGCACCCCAAGAGGCTGAGCTGCTCAACAAAGTCACTCATTTTAGATTTATCCCTCCAGTCCACAGGGTATTTCATAACCACATGCTACTGCAGAATGCGTGCATCTCACCAAACAGGCAACTAATGCATCGTCAAATATTTTCCGAGAATCCAACATGGGACAAGCCCTGTGCTACGTTATGGAGGTTCCACTGTGAACAATAGTCCTTATCCTCTGGAAAATCTTAATAGGAAAGACAAATGTATAAGGTTTAATTTTACATTATTTGAGGAGATTTTTATTAACACATATATTCTCTACCAAAGGCAAACATTTTGGTTTCTCAAAGAAGAGTAATATCCTTCAAACAAACACAAATAAATAAAAAATACTATTTCTACACAAACCTTTTAACCATAACTTGGCTTTCTAAAGAAAGATTTTAATGGGTGAGGAATCTTGTTATTACAAAACTGTAGAAAGTAAATGAGAATTTAAGAAATGTGAATAGAGAGCATTTTTTTAAAAAACTGAACATTTAGTTATGTTTTCATAAATGTAAGACACTTTAATAAAATCACCTCAAAATTGTGCCTATTCTCACACTCTGAAATTTCTTTTTCTGAATAGTCACATAAAATACAAATTAACTTGAGGAAAGGATACAAAAGGTACAATACAACTTTTTTAACTGAGCACTACCCTATCAAAGCCTCCTTGGTTATTAAGTCCTATGTCTAGTGACATGAATTTGTAAAGCTGTACAAATAGAACACTAGATCTAGGGGGAAAAGACAGCAGATCTGAGATTCCTGAAGACTCATGTACACATCGTAGAGATGTCACTCCTTTGGTTCCTGTCCCTACCTGATGCCATTTGCAGTAACATTTGCAAAGGTTAGGAAGTGTGTTCTCATTGTGTTGTGAGGTGTGGCCAACAGATGGAGCCCAGAATTAGGGTGGACTTGGCAACTATTTCAAATACCTTTTCCCTTCTTCTCCCCATGAACCCACAGTCACATAGCAAATCAATAAATAGTTGGGTACTATCCTAGTTCTACAAAGTAGGTACGCAAACTTCACTTTCCAAATGACCCTGCCAGCACTTTAAAACACACAAATTGAAACTGCTCCATGTCAGTGAGTATTGGGAGAATTTTAACAACTAGATTAGAAGGCCAATCAATTGGTAAGTCCCCAGGGGGAGTGCTAATGCCAGAGAATAAATTAACCGTTAACCAATTTCAAGATCAAATGGAAAGTGCAATCTCACAGAAAGGAGGTAGAAAGGAGAATAAAACAGATGGGGGATGAACAACTGAAAGAATTTGGGGCCATGGAAACTGTGGTGTGATAAGTTGGCAACATCGTAGATGGATCAAATTTTTGCTCTAATTCCTTTTTTTCTTCTCTCTCTTTTCAGGTTTCATTTTTCTATACCTGTGAGAAAGTTTGGGCTGGTTTATTTTCTTCATCCATTTTCCAGTATGGTATTGTGATGAATCAGAAGATAGAAAACATACCCAGTAACTCACAAACTCAGCCTCCTCCTTCCTGCATCCCAGTCGCTCCTGGGCAAGGAAAGGCTGCCTGGCAGGGTGCTGGGAATGTGGGGGAGGGGTGCAGCCTGAAACCCAGCTGGAGACGCCTACATACCCACATACCCTCACTTTGCCCTGGGTAAAGATAAGGCCCACTGCCTGGTGATACCTAAAGATACGTAAATCCCTTACAAAGTCAAAAAGAAGGGGAAATGCAAGTCATGGGAGAGATCTGAGGATGAGTAGAACATTCTCAAAACAACAGAAATTCAGGAGAAGTAAAAGTACCAAAAACCTAGCAAAAACAAGGACTATGATTAGTTTTAAAATTCAGCTATGGCCTTTTTGGCTCAAAAGGCAGTGTGGAGAGCATAATGAGTTAATGATAGTGACAGGAAAACATTTATTTAGCAAATCATTCACAAATAGAAATTCTGGAAATATTTATTCTTTCTCTTCCATTTATTGTTTCCACTAGAAGAGACATTTTGGATCATAATAGGAGATTCCTTTTTACATATAATTTTTAGCTTAAAAAATAGTTGGCAGTGGCTCGGCACCTGTGGCTAAACGGGCTAAGGCGCCAGCCACGTACACCTGAGCTGGCGGGTTCGAATCCAGCCCCAGGACCCGCCAAACGACAATGACGGCTGCAAACAGAAAATGGCCGGGTGTTGTGGCGGGCGCCTGTAGTCCCAGCTACTTGGGAGGCAGAGGCAAGAGACTCGCTTGAGCCCAGGAATTGGAGGTTGCTGTGAGGTGTGATGTCACAGAACTCTATCCAGGGTGACAGCTTGAGAC
>CAUYON010208188.1:0-13753 GCA_963573935.1 Arctocebus calabarensis
AGTCTTAAGTCTGTTTTCTATTCTCGGCGCCTATGGCTCAAGCAGCTAAGGCACCAGCCACATACACCTGAGCTGGTGGGTTCAAATCCAGCCCGGGCCCGCCAAACAACAATGACGACCCCAACCAAAAAAAAAAAAAAATTGGCCAGGCATTGTGGCGGACACATGTAGTCCCAGCTACTTGGGAGGTGGAGGCAGGACAACTGCTTGAGCCCAGGAGTTGGAGGTTGCTGTGAGCTGTGATGCCACAGCATTCTACCCAGGGCAACAGCTTGAGGCTCTGTCTCAAAAAAAAAAAAAAAATTAAAAAGAAATAGTATTTCTTATAGTTCTGGAAGCTGAGAAGTCCAAAATCCAAGGGTCACTTCTTCCTGGTGAGGGCCTTCCTGCAGTGTCATCACAGGGTGGAGGGTACACATGGTGAGAGGGCAAGATCACGTGTGCCAACTCAAGCAACTCAAGTCTCTCTTCCTCTGCTTACAAAGCCTTGGGTCCAATGGGGGTGGGAGAGGCACCTTGATGGCCTTATGTAATCCTAGTAATCTCCCAAAGGCCTCTCCTCCAAATGCCATTAAAGTATGCATTTACCGATTGAGTTTCCAAAAAATGAAATTTGGAAGACATATTCAAACCACAGCAAAGCTCAGAACTAAAATATCCCTACTGAAAACTATAGATCCTAAAATTCAGTTAGCAGCAGATAAAGCTTTTCTTTTTTCTTTTTTTTGTAGAGACAGAGCCTCACTTTATCACCCTTGGTAGAGTGCCATGGCATCACACAGCAACCTCCAACTCCTGGGCTTAAGCTATTGTCTTGCCTCAGCCTCCCAAATAGCTGGGACTACAGGCGCCCACCACAACACCCGGCTATTTTTTTGTTGCTGTTTGGCCAGGGCCGGGTTTGAACCCACCACCCTACCCACCAGCACCCTACCCACTGAGCCACAAGCGCCGCCCAGCAGATAAACCTTTTCATACCAAAAATAAGGAAAAGGCTCTTCTAATTGTAATTAAATAAATACATAAATAAATTACCCATAACAGCTGACAAGTTAAAGTCAAGTAATTTTCATAAAGATGACTTAAGATTAAAGTCAAAAATTTGCTGAGATCAGGCTTGGACAGGGACAAAGGGAAGTAGGATGGAGGGAAGACAAAACTGCTTTTTCACTTAATTCACAAGGCCATCAAGGCCAATGACAGTGTTTGACAATTATGCATTTCCATTTACAGAAGTAACCCATATTCTGACTTATAGAATATAAACTAACTGATAAATATTGCCACTTTTAAAAGAAAAACTAGCTACAATAATGAATAAAAGAAAAAAAATATATATATATATAAGACACACAAAACATTTGAGGAAAACTTCAAAATTAGCTCAATTACACACATCTTCTATGTAAAGATCTGGAAAGGACAAATTTATTATAAGCCCCACTGGCATACTGTATAAAAAGTTTCAATCACTAAAGGGCAGGAAAAAATACTTACTGAGCATACGCAAATATTTTTAGGAACATTTCCAACATGTTCAAAAACAAAATGGGTTTCAGATAAAATCTTCATTTAACTGGGAGACCCTTGCTTCTCAAACATTCCAGTTCTCGAAGGTTGTTATATAAAACTCAGCAATGGTCTGCGCATTCCATTACACTTAATAATTCTAAAATCACATACATATGGTTGTCAGCACATCCCCTTCTTAGTGTGCATAAGGCTAGCTCTAATCATAACACTTCAAATAAGCTAAGGCTTCAGCTGCAAAGTCCAGGCCGCACGCCTCCCTCTCCTCTATCTTTCTCAGAATCCCCTCTCCCCACACGGCCAAATCTCTCCTCTCAGGCCCAGTAATTTGAGCAGCTTTTGCCTTGGCTGTCCCACCCTTCTCCTCTCATGGGCCCAGAAAATATGACAGAGAAAACAATTAGGCATTCTGGCAAAGGAAAAAATTTCTGGTAGTCAAGCTAAATCTGACACAACAGAAAGGTACCTATGGTTTAGCAGTGCTTCCAATGACCTTCCAGAAGTCAAGACCCTCCTCCCAGACTAAACAAAGTGGAGAAAGGAAAGTCAGTAGAAAATTAAAAATTTGCCAGCTAAATAATCACAATGATCTGTTAAAACTGTTTTACAAGGAGCTAGCTATCCTATAAACTGTCAGTGCTTCACTGCAATATTTTTTTTTTCTCTATTTCAAAGGCAAAGTCTGTCTCTCTTCTTTTTCCTTTTCCTCCCCCACTTATACACATAAGAAATAGTGATTTTCCCAAATTCCTTTTCAAACTGATGGAAGGAGGGAAAAGCCTAGGTATTCTTCCTAATCTAATGTTCTATTAATAGGCTTTTAAATGCAGTGCAGGTTTGACAATACTGTAAGTGGAAGACAATGAACAATGACTATATTGTGTCCCACCCCTGGGGAGGCTGCGAGCTGTCTTATCAGGCAGCCCCCCATCTGGACACTGATGCACCTGCAAAGTGACAGGCCTTGCCAAACGGCAGTAAAAAGTTATATCTCCCAGTTACTGTAAACATGTCTGTCTTTTTTTAGGCAAATAATGCCATGTTCAAGAACAAGTTAAACTTCTTTCCATTTTTTTCCACTTAAAAAAAAAGTGCTTCAATTTTTATAAAAGACTAAACCCTTCAGCCCAAGTTTCCCAAACATTCAACTAACACAGTGAGAAATATCTTAACAATTGGTCCAAATAACCCTAAGGGAAAGAACCAGAATACCTATAAGGGGATTCAGAAATGAGAAAAATGGCAGCACCTGTGGCTCAGTGGGTAGGGCGCCAGCCCCATATACCGAGGATGGAGGGTTCAAACCCAACCCTGGCCAAACTGCAACAACAACAACAACAAAAATAGCCGGGCCTTGTGGTGGGTGCCTGTAGTCACAGCTACTCAGGAGGCTGAGGCAAAAGAAAGGCTTAAGCCCAAGAGCTGGAGGTTGCTGTGAGCTGTGATGTCACAGCACTCTACCAAGGACAACAAAGTGAGACTCTATCTCTTTAAAAAAAAAAAAGAAAGAAAGAAATGAGAAAAATGCCTCCGGTTGGCTTCTTCGTTCTGCCAACAGTGTGTAGGGTACTCACAGGAAATGATTACTGCTTCAGTTTCTTTGCTGCAATAGTTAAGGGAAGGCAATCCCAGTATTACGGGGGAAAAAATCAGCATGGCACTAGGGCACAAAGGCTGCTGGATCATCAGAGTGCCTCCTCTCAAATTCCAATTACAAACCCACAGGCCTGAAATGCGAGATTGCACCAAGAATTTGAGTGCCAGCCTCGAAGTTTCACTCTGCTGAGTGTCTTTATGTTTATCTTTGAGTCCTGGGCCAGCTTAATGACTGATGCTTCTGCCTTCTTGGGTCCAATATCAAATCTGCCAGAAGGTCCTCATCAACAGGCAGAATGGACCTCAGTGAGCTAGAGGAAGCCAGCAATCAGAGAAGCAAGTGGCTGAGAAAGCAGCCTGCCCTGTCCTGAGTACATTGAAGGCTTCCAGCAGCAGGACTTAAATGGGTGTCCGCACAAATCAGTGAGTCTCACTCCTTCCGGCTTCCTTTCCAGGCCAAAACGGAAGAGAGTCAGCCATAATGGCATTCACAGACGTCTGTCCAGCAAGGCAAGCCAAGAGGGAGCCTATCCTTAATAGCATCCAAGAAGCCTGTGAGCATGGTGCCCAGGGTCCATCTTGGCAGGAAAAGGACAAACCATGATCCCAATAATAAATGCTCAAACACCACAGAACAAATCGTACACCGTATGACGATACCTTCACGCTTAGCTTCCAAAACTGAGCTAAATGATCAGTATTTCTGAACACAACGACCATACAATAGAATTGCCACAGTAAGATATTTCTACAGTACACTGCCTTCACTCACATGCTACTGTTCTTATCTTTGGATCTTCCTTGAGTTATTTATAAAGAGACGGAGTCACACTACGTTGCCCAGGCAGGTCTAAGACTCCTGCGCGCAAGTGAACCTCCCACTTCAGCCTCCAGAGTAGCTGACTACACAGGTGACCTCTGCGCCCAGAGTCATTATAGTATTTCTTAAATTTGATACATACTAAGTCCTCCTGTTTTGCAATGCATATTCAACCTTTATTTCTCAGAAATGCATGGTACACACAGACACTGTGTGCTAGGGAGCCAGCAAACAGTATTTACTTCAGATATACAACACTTCATTACAATAAAATGGCCGTATATGCCCCAACTATTGTGTATGTGTGTGTGGGATGTTTTAGCAAATGGTTTTTCTCCCCCTGATAAAGAACTTAAATGCTTGATCTAGCTGAGGAAAGTTCACAATGACCACTTTATATACCTTACAATATACTTTGTAAATATTATAGTGTTTTAAGTATAATAGTAATATCTTATTGGAGTAATTTTCTAATTTTGTCATTTTTTAATTTTTTTAATTTTCTAATTTTGATTCTTTATCTATAGCATGTGTTCTAACCTCCAGAATTGAAAACCCTACAAACTTTTTAAAGATCACCTTAAAATAATACCTCTTCTACCTTTACACATCCACTTCTTTCCTACTGCCTGTTTAATAGGACCAGAAACAAAAGTATAAGACAATTACTATGCTTCACCCAGAAATTAAATCCATCTTTTTATTGCACAAAAAAAGCTACAGCCAACATGGCACTACTGATGTTTTTAAGGCAACAACCAAGACATATTACAATCTGTGTTCAAAATTTAGTTCAGTAAAGGTTGGTCCAAGCGGTAGATAGGCTAAGGTTTGGGTTTTTTTATTATTATTATTATTATTATCAGAAAGGTTTTTTTAAGGCATGTAACGCATTCCTGTGGTCCTCTTTAAAAGGACAAAACAAATAAAAATGACAAGTCAGCTAAAAGCTTACAACCAGCTAGGTTTAACTGGCATAAAAATCATAAAGTTATGACTTCAAACTCTGAGATGATCACATCTAGAAATCTCAAGCAATGCTAAATATTTCATTCAATGTAATGTGCCTGCTCTACTACATTAATTCAACCTTAGAGTTGAAAACTTAAATAATTGTGTTCACTTCATTTACCATGTGTGTATTAGGAAGGAACTTGAAACTTAAAAAAAAAATAGTTAGAGCTTCTTATTTCATTAACCACAGAATTACAGGTGGTTTACCCTAAGCTGCGGGACTTACCCATACTCAGGAGGGAGTAATTTACAGCCTCTTGAAGCTTGTTAAAGGATTAGAATAATAACACGCAAATATCTATGTGCTTTTCGACTTTTGAGTTTTTAACAGTATGGATTTATGAATCTGAAATTTCAAGTGCCTTGCCAACCACTACCTACCTAGAAAATATTATCCAATTAACTTATTCTAGAGGTGACTCCTCCTGAGGGAGGGGAGAAATCATTCAAATAACTGATTTTCCTTAACTTTCATAGGCTGCCACAAAAGTAATACAACCATTTCTTCTGAGTCTCAAAACACAGCCTCCATCCCACCCCCCAAAATAACCACAATGTAAGTAGCCATTCTGAAAGCCCAGACCCACCTGCAAAGGTAAGAGCTGGAAGGAAGGAAAGGCTTGCCGTTAAAGGGTCCCTGAAGAGGAGTCTGTTTCCCACCATCCTTTACTAAACTCTGCACAAAGAGCATCCTCCCCAAAGGAGATCAGCTGGACAGACCACAGATTGCCAGGGTGTTTGCCTGGTAAACACAACTTCATGACTAATTCATGAATTCAAAAAACCACCACAGCAGACTCCAGCAGCAAAAAGCCCAATTAACTCAAAATGAAAGAGCACCCAGCACCTACAATTCAGCTCCAGCAAGCTAAAAACTTGGCTGCACAGGGCAACGAGAACTAAGGACGTGACCATATGGGATACTCGGGAGGGAGAAGTACCAGGAAAAAACAACCTTGTGTACATCTTTCCACGCTGGGCTCTGTGCTAACTTGGTAAAGTATTTTCAGCTGAGTTACTTGGCGAGGTTTACCCTTTCAACCAAGAATCACTGTTGCTCCCAGACATTTCTGGTCTTTAAATAAAATCTCTGGCTTTTCAAACCCATTTCTAGTTAGACTTCCAACCTGTGAGACAGAAGACTATAAAAGAACTTGAGCAAATTCCCTGAATGGCTGACCCAGATGTGTTAGAGGAAGAAAAGTCCAGCCAAAGGAACCTCTTTCTAGAAGCACTTTGTGGGAAGGGGTACAGGGAGCGGGGCAGGCAGTAAATGAACGTGTAGATAATAAAGACATGTCTCGCCTTCCACTGACATGAAAGAGTCTGTGGACAAATGGAAAAATTCTAGAGATCTGTGGCATAACAGTGTGAATATACTTAACATCACTGATGTACACTCTTAAGAACAGTTAAAATGGTAAATTTTGTTTGTTTTTTACAAATTTTTTTTTTTTTTTTTTGAGGGAGATAGTCTAACCGTCACACTGGGTGAAGTACAATGACATCATAGCTCACAGCAACCTCAAACTCTTGGGCTTCAACAATCCTCTTACCTCAGCCTCCAGAGTAGCTGGGATTACAGGAACCCGCTATGATACCCAATTAGTTTTTTCTATTTTTCATAGAGACAGGGTCTCTGTGTTGCTCAGGCTGCTCTCCAACTCCTGAGCTCAAACAAATCCACCCACCTTAGAAACCCAAAGGGCGGGCAGTGCCTGTGACTCAGTGGGTAGGGTGCCGGACCCATATACCAAGGGTGGCAAGTTCAAACCTGGCTCTGGCCAAACTGCAACAAAAAAGTAGCTGGGGCTTGGCACCTGTGGCTCAAGTGGCTAAGGCGCCAGCCACGTACACCTGAGCTGGCAGGTTCGAATCCAGCCCAAGCCCGCCAAACAACAATGATGGCTGCAACCAAAACATGGCTGGGCGTTGTGGCGGGCGCCTGTAGTCCCAGCTACTTTGGAGGTGGAGGCAGGAGACTCGCTTGAGCCCAGAAATTGGAGGTTGCTGTGAGTTGTGATGCCACAGCACTCTAACCAGGGTGATAGCTTGAGGCTCTGTCTCAAAAAAAAAAAAAAAAGTAGCGGGGCGTTGTGGTGGACGCCTGTAGTCCCAGCTGCTCAGGAGGCTGAGGCAAGAGAATTGCCTAAGCCCAAGAGTTGGATGTTGCTGTGAGCTGTGACACCACAGCACTCAACCAAGGGTGATAAAGCGAGACTCTGTCTCTACAAAAAAAAAAAATCTCAAAGGGGTAGGATTGTAGGTGTGAGCCACCACACCCGGCTAAAAATATTTTTAATCAAAGAAGATATTCAGCAGAAGCAGCATCCCATACATATCACAAGAGGTCAACATGATGGAGCTCAGATATTTACTCTGAGAGGTTCTACAGCACTTCTTTATGGACTGGACTGAAAATAAAGGGAATCAAGAGGAACACAGTGTTCCTCACACAGTGTTCAAGACACAGATGACAGATTAAGGCACTCACGCCACTAACAGTTCCAAGCATCTAGGATATCTGTGTTGATTCTAAAGTCCTAAGCAGGAATCCAAGGGGCTTGGAGGTCCCAAAGGTGAGATTCCCCTCTTTTTATTGATGGGTCTGTCTTTAGGCTGTGGCTCCAAAGACCTGTCCAAGAAGAGGATAGTATGTATGTATATCCCTCCAGAATATTTGAAGACGGTGTCTGTCAACAGACTTGTCAACTTGATCAGGATGACTTTCCACTGACTGTGAAAGTGTGGGAGACACTGTCCAGGTAAATCCCACGTGAGCACAAAACTAGGTCCATGAGTAGAGGCTTCGTGAGTCAAATTTCACTCATTATAAGGGAGAACTTTTAAATGGTGATAGATCTGCAACAATAGTAGACCCCCCCCCCGGCCCCCTCTTAAGCAGAGGATTATGTCACAAGGAATACTGGAGTAAAGGCTTCGGTTCGTTGAGACACTGGGCTTAGGTGCTTCTCAACTCAAGTTTTCATGGTATTTTAGCTTAAGAATATGTTTGGCTGTAAATAGGAAAAAAACCCAAACAATTTTTATCTTCTCACTCCACCATCCTTGGCATGCTAACTTTTATCTTCATGTTTGTCGCCTCTTGGTCGGGAGATGCATGGTTATCCTACCTGCAGGCTCATGCCTATGTTGGAAGCAAAAGCAGCTGAAAACAGAATGCAGAAGCTCCTGAGTCAGGAAAGAAAAACTTTCCTAGAAAGCCTCACCAGACTTCCACTTATTTTTAATTGGCTAGAACACGAAATATGAAGACCAGAGGTTCTCAGCCTCAGCACCACTGACATTTGGACCAGGTAAATTTTTTTACCTGTGCATTACAAGATATTTTCATCTGTGCATGAAACTATAGCAACCCTGTCCTCTACCCACTAGAGGCCAATAGCATCCTATGCCCAGTTGTAACAATAAAAAATGTCTGTTGCCAGGACAGCCATAGTAGTTCATACCTATAATCCCAGCACTTTGGGAGCTTGAGACAGGAGGATCAGTTGAGGCCAGGAATTTGAGACCAGCCTGCGCACCATAGTGAGACCCCATCTCTACAAAAAAATTAAAGAACTAGCCAGGCATGGCAGCGTGCCTATATTTCCCACTACTTGGGAGGCTGAAGCAGGAGGATCACTTGAACAGGAGTTTAAGGATGCAATAAGCTATGAGGACTCCACTGTCCTCTAGCCCATTTGACAAAGACCCTGTCTCTAAATAAACCAAACAAACCTGACTCTAGACATTACCAAATGTCCACTTGTCCACTGCAGGGCAAAACTGCCCCTGGTTGAAAATCACTCAGACTAATACCCACTCCAAAAGCTGAGATGAAGAGAGTAATGAATGGGTCAGTCAACCAACAGTGTCGGCAGCAAATTCTCTATACTTATTTCTTAAATATACCTTAATGAAGTTACTTGCTATGATGCCAGGTATAGTGAAGAATTTATGAGAAACAAACAGCCTCCCTTCCTCTTAGAAGTACTGACAAAATTTGGAAAATCAGGATTGATGCACAAAAAACAATCAGAAAAAAATCAACTGTACAAGGCTGGCCACAGAGGCAAGCAGGACATCCTCCATTTGGTTCCAATCAGAGAAGATAAAAACACAAAAGAATGTAACCTGGAGTCCTTAATGAAAATAATCACTTTAGAAACAGAATTTATATTCAAATATCAAAAATATTTAGAAAGGTGGCAGGAAACAAAGAAAACAATATAAACAAAAATCAGAAAACAAGCACGGTTAAAAGCTCAGGATCTACTCTCCACCAAACCTGGATTCCGACAGACCAAAACCTGAGACTTTGGAACTGTCATTTCACCTGTCTGCACCTCAGTTTTATCATCTAAATAATGGGCATAATAACAACTTCTATCTACTAGGATTGTTGAGAGGAGAAAATGAAAGCAATTACAAGAACATCTAACGCACAGTAAACAATCAGTTGGTAGCTTCTATTATTATTATTATTATTAGAGAGCTAAATATTATTTAATGTTATAATAACAACTCAGGAAGAGAAGTCATATGTCAGGACTCAGAGGACACTTGTTAGAGTCCTAACAGAACAGCCAGAAACTATACATGGTAGGAAAAGCCATGATGGTCACAAGATACTGGCTGATATCCAGACAGGATGGCAAGAGAAGCCCTGCAGAAGCACCGTCCACAACTACCAGAAAGTGGTGGCAGAAGGAATTGGCTGGAACCTGTGGATAAAACCAAGTGATCTCAGGGCATGATCAGGCAGTGTTATAATAAAACTCTGAAATTATAAAGGGATTTTAGCTTACAAAGCAGTCCTCATTCCGACATACACTATCAGATTAATATAGACGTAACATGACTGTCCAAAGGTAACCAGCTACTCTAGCCAGACAGAGATCTATTAATCACTTGAAAAGTCACTGCTAAGCAAAGTTAAACAGTGGAAAGAAATGGGAAATACAAGACTCACCTTCTATTAGCACAAGAGACGCTGGTATGAACCAGAGAATGATTAATGTATTATCTTTAATAGACATGGAAAAAAATAAACTGTAAAAAAAAAAAATTCACCGATTTGTGCATTCATAGTAGGCCACTAATGAACCTTCTGAGTACCAAGTTTCCAGCTTCGGGTCCCAATTCTTTTATAATCAAAAAAGAAAGGATAAAGACCACAAAAAATATATCCATTCTCCAGGATCTCCTGTCATTCCTATCAGAGTTTCTCGAGTAATTAATTCTCGATGGCCTTCTGCGTCCAATTTTACACTAAGTTCCAGAAACATACAACAAAAGTTTGAACATACCTTAAAGTTTGCAGGTATGTTTAATAAAAATTTAGCCTTGTCCCCTTCCCCACTAAAAAATTACAAAGTACCCAGAAGTACCTGAAAACAACAAAGGAAGAGAGCAAGATGACCAGACCCGTCACATCATGTTATGGACAAAGAGGTTCCGGTCATCTGTCACTGTCAGTCATTATGCAGAGACAGGGACAGTTCCACTAAACTTTGTCAGGAGGTTGGTGGTTCTGGAGAACAGTGAGAGTGGTATCACTAAGACTGTTCTGCTCTTCCATTTTTGAAATATAGTTTTATATATAAAAGTTTAAAGACTACATTAACCTTTCTTTTAAATAATAATCAGTACAACTCAGTGACTTATGATAATATTTTAATTTAAAAGTTAATCTCTTCAGGAGGCACCTGTGGCTCAAGGAGTAGGGCACCGGCCCCATGTACCCAGGGTGGCAGGGGCTTGAACCCCAGGCCCCAGCCAAAACTGCAAAAAATAAATAAATAAATAAAAGTTAATCTTTTAAATCAATACACTTAAACTACTCAAGATAGACATCTTTAGGGTGGAAGCTCAATTTACAAACCAGTAAAAATGAAGAATAAGAGGTAAAGGTCACTTAAAACCTACAGCAGCCAGATCAGCTGTGTCATGTTGTCGCGGCCTGACTGACTCCATCTTCTTCTCACTATCCATGCTTTCAAATGGTTTTAGTGACTGTGCCCATCCTCACTCATCTAATTGCTGTGATCTAGGGTCATTTATGTAGTAATTCATAGACAGATATGCTTATAGTAAAAAACCTATACTATGAAAATAGTAAATAAGAAAAAACCCATTTACAAAGGTAGCCATTAAATATAAACTTCATTAGAGCCAAGAGTTGTGAAAACTATTTATCATTGGCAATTTGTTCTCTGCATCTTACTTTACCAAGGCCTAGGGAACGGTTGCTCACCCTTTCAATCAAACACAACAGAGTCTCTACCCAAGACTAGCTCTGTTCAATAGAAACAGAGTGGGAGCTGTGTATGTAAGTTTAGATATTTTTGTAGCCACATTTTAAAGAAAAGATGAAATTAACTTTAAGAATATTTTATTTAACCTCATATATCCAACACTTATCCTCTAAACGTAATCAATATTGAAAAATTACTAATGAGACATTGTATATCCTTTTTTCATGGTTAAGTCTTTGAAATCCAGTGTGTACTTTATACTTACAGCACATCTCAGTTCGGGCTAGCACATTTCAAGTGCTCAGTAGCTAGCTACCTGCGCCTAGCAGCCACCATACAAAGTCACACACACCTAGACAAATATGACCCCCCTTTAATAATTTGTTCCATGTTTTTATAATGATCCAAAGAGGGAATGCTCTGCTCTCGTCTCTATGCTTAGCCACTCCTAGGATGGGATTACAGGGACACCAACCAGTGAATGCCTGAAATTCTGCCATTGTAGCTTCCACTTCATTCTTTAAATACAGTATGCTTTTGAGTTGTGTTTAAACAAAAACACCCTTGAGGCAGGGTTCGTTGGCTCACACCTGCAATCCTAGCACGCTGGGAGGCCGATGAGGGTAGATTGCTTGAGCTCAGAAGTTTAAGACCAGCCTGAGCAAGAGAGAGATCCCATCTCTACTCAAAATAACTAGGTGTGGTGGTGGGCGCCTAGTCTTAGCTAGTAGGGAGGCTGAAACAGGAGAACAGCTTGAGCCCAAGAGCTGAGAGATTGCTGTGAGCTACGATGATGCCATGGCACCGTACCTCTACCCAAGGCAATGAAGTAAGACCCTATCTCAAAAAAAAAAAAGAAAAAAAAAAAAATGCCCCTGAAAGGGCAAACACTCCAATATGTGGTTGTCATTAAACCTTAGGCTGCATAAAGAGAACTGATGTCATGCATGGGGAGACGGCAGGGGCACAAAAGACAAACTTGGATGGTTAACTTCTGGCACATCTTACCACAAAAGTCCCTGCTCCAAATCTCTTTCTTCTCAAGAACCCGAAGGAGGCTGGGTGTGGTGGCTCACATCAGTGACCCTAGCACTCTGGGAGGCCTAGGCGGGTGGATAGCTTGAGTTCACGGGCTCAAGACCAGCTTGAGCAAAACCCGAAACTCCATCTCTACTAAAAATAGAAAAAAACTGAGGCAACAGGATCGCTTGAGCCCAAGAGTTTGCTGTGAGCTATGACACCACAGCATGCTACCCAGGGTGACAGCTTGAGATACTGTTTCAAAAAAAAAAAAAAAAGAACCTGAAGGAGTTATTTCAGTAGCTCCTTGTCAGGAATAACTATTAAAAGAAAAACAAAGAAGAAGACTCCTGGGGGCCCAGCGTGGTGGCTAACCCCTACAATCGTAGCACTTACAGAGTCTGAGGTGGGTGGATTGCTTGAGTTCACTGGTCGAGATCAGCCTAAGCAAAAATGAGACCCTGTCTCTACTAAAAATAGAAAAACTGAGGCAAGAGGATTGCTGAGCCCAAGTCGGAGGTTGCTGTGAGCTAGCTATGATGCACAGCACGCTAACCAGGGTGACAGCTTGAGACTCTGTCTCAAAAAAAAAAAAAAAGAAAGAAAGAAAATTCCTAGGGCTTATCTGATTTTCAACCTAAAGCCGGAAGGCAAATATTGCAGACTCAAATACCCGCAGGAGCCAGGATGGGCCACACTTGGCAATAAGGGGAAAGATAAGCCTGTGTCTGTCCAAGGGGGCAGCTTGACCACAGGCCTGAAAGCCCCTGAGAATCTGGCCCCAGTGCTGTCAGGTCATCTGATTTCTCCGAACTCATAGATCTGGATTTTCAGGTTCACCACGTGATTTTTAACTGGTAGCAACTCCTAATGTTGGTAAACAACCATATGCCTGTACAACTCAGCAGGAAGTGACACAAACCAAATGCCCAGTTGGCAAACTCTGGTATTTGAGGGACAAGAAAAATACTAAGAGTGGGCCTAGACCTTGAGGGGAGTTAAGACTGCCCCTGCTTTTGGCTGTCATCTTCACCACACTATGGGGGAGCCCAAACCAGGCCTACTGCACCCTAAGACCAAGAGGAGTCGGGAAGACCTGAAAAGCCAGCGCCACTTTCTGCCACTGTGCTGGTCTCATCGGGCATCTTCATCTACAAAATGAGGTGCTGGTTTGGGTCAGGGCAGCGCTGGGAAGGCCGGATCTTAGGCGAACTGGAGCACATCTGCCAATGGGAAAGGGACCACTGTCTGTCAGGTCCCATGATTTTATCCCCGGTGGTGAACACAGACATTTCTTGACAAAAAGAAGGCAAAAATAGAGATAGGTCTTATTGGAAAATCTCCCAATCATTACATTTTGGCAAATTCAAATCATATTTCCAAAACCCATGGGGGCCAAATTTGGCCCATAAGACACCTATCTGTGGCCCCTGGATCAGAATATTTCCCAGTGCCTCCTGTGCCCCACCCACCTCCCCAAGCACGTGCTGTCAGTTCTCTTTATGCAGCCTAA
>CAUYON010208189.1:0-24705 GCA_963573935.1 Arctocebus calabarensis
AAGACTGGGAGAGAAACGGAGAGAGCTTCTCTCTCCCCACTAGAATTTTCTCCCTCTAACAGATGCCTTAATGTTTTCTGTATTCTTTTCTTTCTTTTCTGTGAATAAATTCTGTCTTACAAAAAAAAAAATAAATAAAAAAAAAATAAAAATTATATTTTCGCAGAATAGTTAATGGCATCAAAAAAATGCTAGGCTTCAACGTTCCACAAAAAAAAGCATGGTATAAACCCACATATACATACAAGACCTCAATTTTCTTTCTAGCCCTCTCTACTAAAAATACAAAAGCTAGCCAGGCATCGTGGCATGCACCTATAGACCCAGCTACTCCAGAGGCTGAGGCAGGAGGATCACTTAGGCCCAGGAATCTGAGGTTGCAGTGAGCTAGGATGTCACTGCACTCTAGCCAGGGTGATAAAACAAGACTATGTCTCAAAAATATATATTTACATAAAAAGAAAATCAAGACTCACACTTGAAATCCCAGCACTCTGGGAGGCCGAGGTGTGTGGTTTGCCTGAGCTCAGGAGTTCGAGACCAGCCTCAGTTAGAGTGAGACCCCTATCGCTATCAAAAAGAAAAATAACTATGGCTAGTTTGGCACCTGTAGTCCCAGCTACTCAGGAGGCCGAGGCAAGATTGCTTGAGCCCAAGAGTTTCAAGTTGCTATGAGCTATGATGACACCACAGCACTCCAAACAAGGTGACAGAGCAGGACTGTATCTCAAAAAAAGAAAAAAATCAAGAAGACAAAGAGAAAAATGGAGAAACAAGAAAGTCTCAAAAAGATTCAAGGCTGGGAGGCTCATAGAGTAGGGTACCGGCCCCATATACTGAGGGTGGCCGGTTCATACCCGGCCTCGACTGAACTGCAAAACAGAAAAATAGGCAGGCATTGTGGTGGGCGCCTGTAGTCCCAGCTACTCAGGAGGCTAAGGCAAGACAATTGCCTAAGCCTAGGAGTTGGAGGTAGCTGTGAGCTGTGTGATGCCACTGCATTCTACCAAGGGCAATAAAGTGAGACTCTGCCTCTACCAAAAAAAAAAAAAAAAAAAGATTCAAGGCTACCTATAAAAATAAATATAGCTGGCTCGGTGCACGTGGCTCAACGGGCTAAGGTGCCAGCCACATACACCTGAGCTGGCGGGTCTGAATCCAGCCCGGGCCTGCCAAACAACAATGACGGCTGCAACCAAAAAATGGCCGGGCGTTGTGGTGGGTGCCTATAGCCCCAGCTACTTGGGAGGCAGAGGTAAGAGACTCGCTTGAGCCCAGGAATTGGAGGTTGCTGTGAGCTGTGATGCTACAGTACTCTATCCAGGGTGATAGCCTAAGGCTCTGTCTCAAAAAATAAAAAATAAAAATAAATAAATATAACCAGGCAGTGCCTGTGGCTCAAAGGAGTAGGGTACTGGCCCCATATACTGGAGGTGGTGGGTTCAAAACCTAGCCCCAGTAAAAAACTGCCCTAAATAAATAGGGCGCCACCTTTAGCTGAAAGGAGTAGGGCACTGGCCCCATATACCAGAGGTGGTGGGTTGAAATTCAACCCCGGCCAAAAACTACAAATAAATAAATAAATATAACAGCATAAAACAACATAAATAAGTGGCGTGTAGACAGCCATAATAGTATATATACACTGCTATGAACTACAAAGATTTCATTCAGTCATTTTTTTTTTTTTTTTTTTTTTATACAGAGTCTCACTTTGTCGCCCTCAGTAGAGTGTAGTGGCATCACAGGCTCACATAACCTCCGACTCCTGAGCTTAAGCAATTCTCTTGCCTCAGCCTCCCAAGCCTCTCGAGCCTCAAGCTGTAACCCTGGATAGAGTACTCTGGCATCACAGCTCACAGCAATTCCTGGGCTCAAGCAAGTCTCCTGCCTCCACCTCCCAAGTAGCTGGGACTACAGGCACCCACCACAATGCCAGGCCATTTTTTTTTTTTTTGGTTGCAGCTGTCATTGTTGTTTGGCGGGACCAGGTTGGATTCGAATCCGCCACCTCAGGTGCACATGGCTGGCATCTTAGCTGTTTGAGCCACAGGGGCCGAACCCGCCCAGCTATAATTTGTTGTTGTTATTGTTGTTGCAGTTTGGCAGGGGCCAGGTTTGAACACGCCACCCTGGGTATATGGGGCCGGTGCCCTACTCAGTGAGCCAGAGGCACCTCCCACACTTAGTCATTTTTAACAGCAATAAAACTCTGTGGTCAGGATGGCACCTGTAGCTCAGTGGGTAGGGTGCCAGCCACATACACCGAGGCTGGCGGATTCGAACCTGGCCTGGGCTGGCTAAAACGACGACGACGACAACAACAACAACAAAAAAGCCGGGCATTGTGGTGGGTACCTGTGGTCCTAGCTACTTGGGAAGCTGGGGCAGGAGAATTGTTTGAGCCCAGGAGTTGGAGGTTACTGTGAGCTATGATGCCATCGCACTCTACCCAGGGTGATAGCTTGACACTCTGTCCCCAAATAAAAAAACCAAAATAACTCTTGGTCAATTTGCCTAATGCAGACCTTAAAAGTAGCTTTCTTTAGAGTGACAACTGGAAAATTAACTACATCTAAATTTTTTTTTTTTTTATTGTTGGGGATTCATTGAGGGTACAAGAAACCATGTTACACTGGTTGCATTTGTTAGGAAAAGACCCTCTTACAATCGTGTTAACTACATCTAATTTAAAGAAGGAAGTTTAAAACAACAAAAAGCAATCCAAAAAAAAGCAAAAGCAAATTTTTCAAGGATATGGGTGAATTGCTAGAACTGCATAATTCTCTGGGGAGAGTCCAAATCACAGGCTTAACCATCACTCCTTCCTATAGACAAAAGGAGTAGGTCTCACGCCTCATTTCTTTTTTTTTTTGGCCAGGGCTGGGTTTGAACCTGCCACCTCTGGCACATGGGGCCGGAGCACTACTCACTGAGCCACAGGCGCTGCCTGAGGATTGTAGTTTTCTTTTTTTTGAAACAGACTCTAAAACTGTCGCCCTAGGAGAGTACTGTTGTGTCACAGCTCACAGCAACCTCCAACTCTTGGGCTTAAGCGATCCTCTTGCCTCAGCTTCCCAGGTAGCTGGGATTACAGGGACCTACCACAACACCGGGCTATTTTTTGGTTATAGTTGTCATTGTTGTTTGGCGGGCCAGACACAATTCAAACCCACCAGCTCCCATGTATGTGGCTGGCGCCCCAGCCGCTTAAGCTACAGGCACTGAGTCAGGTCTCACGCCTCATTAGAACATAGCCCCACACCACAGAGAATAGGAAATATTAAGTCCATGTGAAATTTGGGGGACACCAGTTACTAAGAGTCATCCAAATTCCAGCTGAACAGGCTCACTTTAATCACAAAAAACTTCATGAATCTTGATTATCACCTCATAAGAACACAATGTAACTGTATTTCTCAAAAGTGCCGAACAGGTGGCGCCTGTGGTTCAAGGGGCTAAGGTGCCAGCCACATACACCTGAGCTGGCGGATTTGAATCCAGCCCGGGCCCACCAAACAACAATGACGGCTGTAACCAAAAAATGGCCAGGCATTGTAGCAGGTGCCTGCAGTCCTAACTACTTGCAAGGTGAAGGCAGGAGACTCACTGGAACCCAGGAGATGGAGGGTGCTGTGAGCTGTAATGCCATTGCACTCAATCCAGGGTGACAGCTTGAGGCTCTGTCTCAAAAAAAAAAAAAAAAAAAGAAAAGAAAAGAAACCTTCTAGCAAAAAAAAAACCTACTAGAATCCAGCCACTAGCCTATTTCCCCCCTAATTCCCAGTGATCAGTTTTATAGTTCTTTGCCCACCACAGCATGGATTCAGCCTCTTTTGAGAACGTTTGCATTACTAAGTATTATCTCCCACTCTGACTGCCTTTAAGCCACTACAGGGACATTATTAGCCAGTATATCTAAGTACACTTTGAATGCTAACTAGAAGTACTCCTGTGTATTTGATAAATTATTCATGAAAGTCATTTTTCATAGTTGTTCCTTAATATATTATTCAGAATAATTTACATTCACTGAACATTTACTATACACCAAGTACTTTGTATCTTAAATATATTCTCATTTAATCCCCACCTCACCTTTGTTAGGAACATTCTACTATTATCTCCACTGTATAGATGAGAGGGAAAGTTTGAAGTAGTACTATACAGGCAGAGATTTTTTTTCTCTGTTTTATTTACCACTGTATTTCTAGCACCTCAAACTCTACCTGACACATAGGGGAACTCATTTACTTGTTGGATCAATGAACAAACAATTAAACTAATTTCCCCAGACCAAACAAATGGTACGGGCAGAACTGGGATTCTAACACAGGTCTATCTGACTTCAGAAGCCAAACTTTTAACTACTATGCAAAAACCACAAATCTTTTGTGATAAAATTTCAAACCTGCAGATAAAGTTTTGCAAGGACAATATAAGGAAATACCATATACAATTTATCCTGATTTGCTAATTATTTTCATTGTGCCCCACTGTAAACCTTTTAAAGTCAATGGATTATGCCAACCAGTGTACTAAGGCTCATGCTAAATCTCCTTCTGCCCCACCCCTTCCAGTTCCACATCTCTACCCTAACCCCCTGGGAATTATCATACCACCCTCCATCCCTACTGACAACATTTCCTCTGCCTCTATCCAAGATTCCCCACTCCAGTAATGGCCAACAGCTCTGTTCCCTTCCTGTCCTCTGCCCCAGGTCTGTAGGCTTCAAGCAAGGTGTGCATAAAGCAAACTGCAGAAAGGAGCCTATGTTCTCAGGAGGTCAAAATGGTTAACACATTATGGAAAGGAATGGTAAATTAAAGAATACACATTTAAGGCTTGACGCCTGTAGCTCAGAAGCTAAGGCGCCAATCACATACACAGGAGCTGGTGAGTTCGAACCCAGCGTGGGCCTGCCAAACAATGATAACTACAACCAAAAAATAGCCAGGTGCTGTGGTGAGCACCTATAGTCCCAGCCACTTGGTAGGCTGAGGCAAGAGACTCACTTAAGTCCAAGAGTTTGAGGTTGCTGTGAGCTGTAACACCACAGCATTCTACTGAGGGCAACATAGTGAGACTCTGCCTCAAAAAAAAAAAAAAAAAAAAAAAATACAATTTAAGATTAAGAGATTGTGTTGAAGCAAAAATCCTAGAAATGCTAGAAACAAGCAAAATAGAAAAAGACACCAAAAATGCAGAAATCCTCAAAGTGAAATAATGGAAATGTATTAAAAAAAAAGTATGTGCATATTTTTACAGTCATACATTTTTGACACTACCTTCTGTATCAACAGAATGTAACATAGGAAAATAATTCCAAATATAGAAAGAGCTTTTATGATATTTAGTTGTGGTAAAATCTATAATAGAGAAAATTTACTCAAAATATCTTGTCCATCAATTGCTATTTTGATACATTTAAACAGTGAAATATTATGCAGCTATCAAAACTATTTATATGAAGCTCAGGAGTTTCAGGAGGAAAAGAACTACTTATAAAGACTACATAATAATAAAGTGTTTTTGATGTTACAAGAAGAAAGTACATCTATAAAATGATGGCAAACTATAAGTTTACTTTTTTAATGCATAGAATATATACTGTATGGACACACATTAAAATGTTAACAGTGGCTGTCCCTAGTAGGAGGGACAGTCTTGGTTTTTACTGTTAGACTCTATAGAAGAAACCATGTTTTCCACATTTTGCATTATATTCCTTACGTAAACCAGAAGGATTGGCATTTAGAAATTGTCATATTAACTGACCAATGAAACAATCTACCCTAAAATTAGAATTCTTATTTTCAAAATGATAAAACTGACTTTTGAATTCTTTTGGGAAAACTTTCCCCAGCTTTAGAGGGTCCAGGGAATGCTCTGACCAATACACCTGTGATGACACATCAAATTTCACTGAGACTACCTATGTAATTCCAAAATGGCAATTTTCAATAACCAGCAATACCTCAAGTTAGTTGTAATCCTATTCTGTTTCCCCCCCATTGCTGCTGTTCGAGTGATTTTCTTGCCTGTTGATGGCTGGATGGTACAGCAGAAGTACCACTGTGGGAGTGAGATGATAATAACCAGTACAGTGATCTCCTCCTACCCAGTAACTGGGAGGCTTAAGATGCTATTTCATGAAGCAGGGGCAACAGACTAATCCCACAAGGCCTCAACTGGTTTCTAGAACCTGTCATGGTTGAACAGCTAGCAGCCCACCCAGACAGAAGGCTCTCTGCAACACTCAGGCCAGCACCATCTGGACAAGCTACAGGAAAAACAATCTGTGGAACAGCAAGGTGCTTTCTAACAGGATTTTACTGTACTACCGAGATAATACATTGATAGAGCAAAAGAAAAACAATTCACTGATTGTCAGATTTTAAGGGACACAAGATATAACGCTTAGAAATGAGTTTCCCAAAAGGTGGGCTTCACTGGTGTATATGATGGATTTGGGGTGGAATCAGGACATGAATATATGGGGTACCCTAAATAACACCGAATTCTACAGCAAAAATCATTCCAATTCATTTTCAAAATTTCATATTCTATTAAGGAAAGTCTCACATAGGTAATAGTGTACCTTTAACAACTCCCTTTTAAGTGAAGGAAAAACAGACCCCATCTCAGAATCTTCTATGAGCAACAGCCTCTAAGAAATACTTGTTGACAGACAGGTGAGCCTCCCTGGCTCTGAGAAGGAGCTCTGGAGTATGGCCAGGGTTTGTGCCTGCTCTGACTTAGTAACTACATGTAACTAGAAACATCTCTGTGCCTCAACTTCCTTATCTGCAAAATGAAGATGACAATAATACTTACTTCATGGAGTTGGTATAAGGATTAAACGAACCAATCCATATTAACTACTCTAAACTTTGATTTATAATAAACAATAACTGCTATCATATGTCAAATTTTTGTGTTTTGTCTTGGTAGTTTTCCACCTGTGATATTAGTTTTCCACTTATAGCAATAATAAAAGGGTTCCTTCTTGAATAAATTAGCATAGGTAAGAAAAAAGTGAGTTAGAAGAAAAAAAAAGTGAGTTGGTTTACGTAGAAAAGCATAAAGGCTGTGTAGATAAAGTAAGCCTCAACAAGACATCAACTCGCTAGGGCTGGACGAAACCACCCATCGTGTTCTGTGCAAATGAATGCTTTTTCCTACTCCTCCCAAACCTAGTATTTCTCCAAGGTGAGGATTTGACACTTTTTTACTATCACTCATGACCTCTCCATTCTGCATTCTTAGCAAGGTGAAGGCGTTCAGTAAGTGCAACTCCGTCCATGTGCCCCTATTATTATTACCTCTCTTCCCAGCCCAGATTTCCAATCACCAGCACCAAAAAGCTGGAGAACTACATGTTCTCACTGCCCACTGGTACCCAATGAGCAGTACTTGGGGCAGAAGCCAACTGACCTTCAGGGCTTTGAAGATGACCCCTGGGTGCCGAGGAGAACGGGTGGTGTTGTTTTCCAGTAGCTGCTCCAAAGCACGCCTCAGCCCAGAAAAGTCTGTGGGAGGGTTATAAGTCCTTGTTCCCTTGTAGTGAATGGAACTAAAGGCTTCAGGGAAGCGGCCCAGCTTTCGGAACCGGTCCTGGATGAGCTTCTCTGGCACCTCTGAGGGGTGATCTGTCCAAGCAAAAGAAACACAGGCACATGAGCAGTGAGTGACCTCTCCTTTAACAAAAAGTGACCTATGTTTCATTACCAAAGTAAGATACATGGCTTGGCACCCGTAGCCCTGTGGTTAGGGCGTCGGCCACATGCACTGGGGCTGGTGGGTTTGTTTAGCCTGGGCCTGCTAAACAGTAACTAAAAAACAAAACAAAACAATAGCCAGGCATTGTGGTGGATGCCTGTTAATTCCAGCTACTTGGGAGGCTGAGACAAGAGAACTGTTTGAGCCTAAGAGTTTGGGGTTGCTGTGAGATATGACGCCATGGCACTCTATGGAGGGCAACAAAGTGAAACTCTAGTCAAAAGAAAAAAAACATAAGTTACTTCATGGTGTATGGCTCATCTCTTGGGGGTGGTACACAAGTATGAGGGACTTTAATAAATGCAATCAGTGTAATCTAATTCTTTATACCCTCAATGAATCCCAAACAATAAAAAAAAAAGGTAAGATACTCCGAGACTCCACATACATGAAGTACATAAGCAGGCAATACTAACGTATGCTGTTAGGATTCAGGTTTCCCTTGCCTGGAAATGGGCATGAGGAGGGCTTCCAAGAGGAGAACGCTACTGTCCATGGTCTAGTACTGTTACACAGGTGCATTTGGGTTGTAAAGCATCTTCATGTTATGTACCTTTGATATGATGTGCATTTTTCTATGTGTATATTGCACTTTAAGAAGTAAAGTCCTTTCTTTTTTTTTTTTTTTTTTTGAGACAGAGCCTCAAGCTGTCACCCTAGATGGAGTGCCGTAGCATCACAGCTCACAGCAACCTCCAATTCCTGGGCTCAAGTGAGTCTCCTGCCTCAGCCTCCCAAGTAACTGGGACCACAACACCTGGCCATTTTTTGGTTGCAGCTATCATTGTTGTTTGGCGGGCCCGAGCTGGATTCGAACCAACCAGCTCAGGTGTACATGGCTGGCGCCTTAGCCCATTGAGCCACAGGCGCGGAGCCAGAAAGTCCTTTTTTTTTTTTGGAGACAAAGCCTCGAGCTGTCACCCTGGATAGAGTGCTATGACATCACAGCTCACAGCAACCTCCAATTCCTAGGCTCAAGGCTGTCTCTTGCCTCAGACTCCCAAGTAGCTGAGACTACAGGCGCCCGCCACAACGCCCGGCCATTTTTTGGTTGCAGCCATCATTGTTGTTTGGCGGGCCCAGGCTGGATTCGAACCCGCCAGCTCAGGTGCACATGGCTGGCTCCTTAGCCCATTGAGCCACAGGCGCCGAGCCCTGATCTCATCTCTTTTTTGTGCTAACACTGTATTTAAAAGCATTGTCTCAGACTCAAGGGTGATATTAAAAATATTAACAAGTAATATGGCCTGGTCAGTGCTCACACAGAGTACATGCCAGCTGTACGCACCTGGTGATAAATCAGTGCATGCTGGCAGTGTATCAGCCCTGAGCACAGTCACAGTGCATAGCAACTTTCACTTGCCTAGGTACATTCATACCCATTTTCTCAGGTTATAAATTGAGGAGGGTTATAATGTCATCCCCTTTTTGCAAATTGAGGAAATTGCAGCCCCAAGAAATTTAGCATAGGGCCCCTTAGAATAAATTTCAGGGGTTCTCAAACTATGGCCCACGGGCCACATGTGGAGGTGTGAATTGTATTTGTTCCCATTTTGTTTTTTACTTCAAAATAAGATATCTGCAGTGTACATAGGAATTTGTTCCTAGTTTTTTATTTTTTTATTTTTTTTACTATAGTCCAGCCCTCCAATGGTCTGAGGGACAGTGAATTGGCCCCATGTTTAAAAAGTTTGAGGATGCCTGAAATAAATTATTTCTGGCTTTTTATTTAGTGTTGTTCCTTGGGTAGAAGTTTGATAGAACACATATCAGCTCATTTCAGAGAGAACTCAGAATAGTTGGTGGGTAGAATGAACAACCCCCATGGAAGATTCCTCCTGGAATCTTCCTTTCCCAAGCTAATTCTTCACTTCTAGGTCTCTTGCAGAAGAAGCCTGCCTTGGAAGAGTGAAACTGGCTCAAGCAAGTGAGCAGACTTTTCCTAGTGGAAGAACTTAACTCAGCCTCTTCATATTCACAGGGACATTATGTACAAAGCCTTACTTCAAAAGGACATTCTTTTCATTGCTTGTTTTTCCCTCTCTCCTTCCACAGAACGGTCTCCCCTCAGAGAACAACCCATATATTTTTAATGGTGATTTCGTAGATAGAGGAAAAAATTCCATGGAGATCCTAATGATCTTGTTGGTGAGTTTTCTCGTCTACCCCAACGA
This sequence comes from Arctocebus calabarensis, assembly GCA_963573935.1. Lineage (NCBI taxonomy): Eukaryota > Metazoa > Chordata > Mammalia > Primates > Lorisidae > Arctocebus > Arctocebus calabarensis. The sequence goes on from CAUYON010208189.1 coordinate 9,957, forward strand.
CCTGCACTTGAACAGAGGGAACCATGAAGATTTTATGATGAATCTGAGGTAATCTAGACCTTTAGATTTCTTCTTTTATTTCCTGCTCTAGAAAATGCCACCACATTTCGTTCCTAGTAGAAAGTTCAAGGGGAAGGTAGAAAAGGCGAGATGAGGGGAATCTCAAGGAAGACCTCACTGCTTACCCCTGTTTACCACCCCCAATCTTCTACTGTGGATTAGTTGCTCTGAAGCTTCCTTCCCATTTTCGGGTTCTGTTCTTCCTTTTGCTCCATGCCCGTCCTTCACAGGTCAAATTGTGTGATGGGTAGTTGCATTAGGCCAGGTTTGGAGATGGAGTAGGTTCTGTGAACAGATTTGGATGGAATCCTTCTGTTGTTGCTCTTGCTTTGCCTCAGATGTTGTCTCAGAAACTAGTACCATGTTTTTCACTAATGTGTGTTTTTTGTAACATGGTAATTGCCTCTGGCATAGTTGTTCATAAACATATTTGAGAACAGCTGTAACATAGCATTTCCACTATCTGACTCACTGGAAATTTGAGAAATGAAGCTTGGTTAGATGGTTTAAGAATTTTTGCTGAAAGTCTCGGTAGGTGACAAATGTTCCCTTTTCCCTTCTTTCTTCTTTTTCATTTACTTTTTAAAATCTCTCATTTTATGGAAAATAGAAATCAGTTTGCTGTAGGGCAGTAAGATGTTATTAAGAAAAATCATGCTTTTGGTCCTGGGCTTTTGGGTGCCTTCATCAAAGCTTAACAACTGATTAGCTTTATCTTTTGGCCAGTTTTGGCACCTGGCCTGAATACAGAATTTCAATTCTGATTCTCAAGATACAGAAACAGGGCCAGGCGTGGTGGCTCATGCCTGTAATCCTAGCACTCTGGGAGGCCAGGGCGAGTGGATTACGTGAGCTCACAGGTTTGAGACCAGCCTAAGCCAGAGCGAGATCTCATCTCTTAAAAAAAATAATAATATTTTTTTTATATATATATATATATATATATATATCCGGGCGTTGGGGCAGGTGCCTGTAGTCCCAGCTACTTGGGAGGCTGAGGCAAGAGAATCACTTGCACCCAGGAGTTTGAGGTTGCTGTGAGCTATGATGCTACAGCATTCTACAGAGGGTGACAAAGTGAGACTCTGTCTCAAAAAAAAAAAAAAAAAAAGATGAGGAAGCAAATGCCAAGACGATAAAGGACCAAAAAAAAAAAAAAAAAAAAAAATCCCAGGACCATTATCAGAGGCTCACATATATCATAACTCACTACTTTATTTGGGCATGCCATTTATCCTTCATTTATTCAGTTAGCCATTCATATTTATCTAGTGCCTATAATGATTAATGAAAGAGACATGACTCCGGTCTTCATAGTTTACATCTAGCAGAGAAGACATATGTTCAGCAGGTTTTTTAAGTGTGATAAATGTGAAGGGGTGGGGAGATTCAACCTGGTCTGAGGGATGTTAGAAGTTCCCCCCATAAAAGTATGGTGCTAGCCTGACTCCTAATGGATGAATTGGGCAATCAAGAGAGAGCCGTTGTAGGGGGATGGGAAACCATGGTCCACAGTGAGGGGACAACTTATGCAGACCTTAAGATAAGGTTTTTTACACATGAAAGAAGTTCAGGAGGTAGAAGCTGTAGACTGAGGGACAAGATGGTGTCCTGTCTTATAAGGACAACAGAATATCATTAAAGAATACCAAACAGTTTGTGTTTTAAAATGTAGGAGGTGAGGCAGCACCTGTGGCTCAGTGGGTAGGGCCCCGGCCCCATATACCAAGGGTGGTGGGTTCAAACCCGGCCCCAGCCAAAGTGGAACAAAAAATACCCGGGCATTGTGACAGGAGTGTATAGTCCCAGCTACTCGGGAGGCTGAGGCAAGAGAATCACCTAAGCCCAGGAGTTGCAGGTTGCTGTGAGCTGTGACGCCATGGCACTCTATGGAGGGCAATAAAGTGAGACTCTGTCTCCAAAAACAATATTATTATTAATAATAATAATGATAAAAAATAAAATAAAATGTAGGAGGTCAGTTAGGAAGTAGCAGAAGAGATAGATAATGGGTTCTCACTTAGACTAGGGTGGTGGCATTGAAGATGCACAGAAATAGATTCGAGAGCAGTTTAGGCAATGATGATTTAAGGCTCAATAACTTGAAATGGGGATGTCAAAAGAGGAGGGAACCAAGGATGACTTCCAGGTTCCTTGTTTGAGTTTGGGGGTTTACCAGCATCATTCACTGATGGAACATAGGAACATAGAAAGATGAGTAGTTGGGATGAGGGAGAATGATGAGTTCAGTTTGAGGTAAGCTGATTTCAGGTGTTGTGGAATACCTAGTTGACTATGCACATCCGGAGATCAGATATGAAGTGTGCCCTAGAACATGGTCCTACAGGGTTGACACTAGGTAATAATTCAAGCCCTGGGCAGGGATGAGATTATAAGGGAGACCATGAAGACAGAAGAGGGTCTTGGACAGAATCTGAAAGAACTCCAATGTTTAAGCCTAGGTAGGCAGAACTGGCAGAGGAGATGCAGAATAGCCAGAAAGGCAGTGCAAAATCAAGAGAGTTTACTGTTACATAATCCAAGGGAAGAAAACATTTTCAGAAGGATGGTAAAATCAACTGTACTTAGTATATTATAGAGAGGGTGAGAAAGGCGAGGACTACAAGGTGTCCAGTGGATTTAGTAACATGGACACCTTTGGTGAATACAGGATGGAATTCATCTCAGAAAACAGAATATTACACTGTAGAAGCCTGATATGACATGATCTTTGGAGTGAGTGTGCTGTGTGTACTTCATAGTGTTGGGTATTAAGGGTACCTACTATTATCCTAAATCAAGGAAAAGTAATTGAAAAACATTTCCATCATCAAATCTCCCTTACCGGTTACTATTCAGGCATTAAAATTCCTGATATTTTCTATAATACTGAAACCCTCTATATCATCACATGACCTATATCAGCAAGAGCATAAAGAACCAACTTATTATCTTCTAGGGTTTTCTTTATCTTTTTTCAGCCTTTCCTTCTTTCTAATCATTTAGTATAAGATATAGGATGTCTGAGAACTTCTATCTAAATGAAAAATCTCCCACAAAGCTTCCCACAACTACCACAGCACATTTCTCTGAACACTCGCAGCATTTACACAACCTATTACATATTTATTAAATCATCTTGTAATTGTTTCATGAAAATTTATCTTCTTTCCCCAACTCTGCTATAAGCTCCTTGAAGGTACGGATGATGCTGTTGGTTATTTTTGTTCTTCTCATTCCTATCTAGCAAAGACTTGAGTAAGTAATAGTTTCAACTGAAGTCTAGTTTTTCGAGTTTTTGATACTCACAATAGTGAGATGTCAAGGGCTTCCCTGTTTACATGACTCATGTAAGTAGGAGTTATTAACAATAATTAAATAGTTTAAATCTCATTTTTTTTTCAGGTATGGCTTCACAAAAGAAATTTTGCATAAGTATAAGGTAAGATATTACTTTTTTTTTACTTTGCTATTTATACATAAAAGTTAAAAAAGGAGCCAATGAAGATCAAACTAACGCTTTAGGAAAGGTAACTGTCAATTAGTCAGAATCCAAGCCAATAAAATAAAAACACAGCGGGACACTCTGGCTATGGTAGACTTATATTTTTTATTAGACATTTTCATTGTGACTTCTGTGTAAGTTTTAGTGGATATACAAACATATTCCACTGCTTTAAAGGCACCCGGGTTTTGTTTTACTCAGGTATGGTAAGACACACAGATACAGAAATGACTGTCATGAAGGAAAAGTTTTCTTTTCTTTTTTTTTTTTTTTTTGAGACAGCGTCTCACTATGTCACCCTCGGTAGAGTGCTGTGGCATCACAGCTCACAGCTCACAACAACCTCCAACTCCTAGGCTTAAGCAATTCTCTTGCCTCAGCCTCCCAAGTAGCTGGGATTACAGGCGCCCACCACAACACTGGGCTGTTTTTTTGGTTGCAGTTGTCATTGTTGTTTAGGAGGCCCATGCTGGGTTTGAACCCTCCAGCTTCAGTGTATATGGCTGGCACCCTACCCACTGAGTAAAGGCGCTGAGCCTGAAGGAAAAGTTTTCTATTCACAGTTCCTTAGAAATAGGGGATACTGCATGCCACATTGGGAGGAGCTCTTAGGGAAGTATCAGAGTTGGTCAGAAGACTTAGGGATGAGGGAAAATCAAGGGCAAGAACCTTAATTGTGGTTTTCATGGGAGAGAAAGAGTGAGGCACTTCATTAAAATCGGGTTTAGGATTGATTAGCAGGAATAACTTTGACCTGCTCTGGGACATAAGGATTGCCCCTAGTTATCTGGTACTGGCACTGGGTGATTAGAGCAGAGGAATAGTGATCCTGAGTGTGAGACCTCTTAAAGGTGGTAGTTGGAGGTTGGGTTTTGGATTGGTTAGTTTGCATATGTGAAGGGCAGTCATTCATTGTCTCTAGGAATTAGTTATCCCTGGGAGGGGCAGTGTTTCCTCCAAAGCCAGCAAGGCCCCAAGATGTCATAGTATCAAAAATATGGAATAAAAGAACATAATTAACTCATGCTAGTTGGTTAACGGCTCCTTGCTGACTTCCTTTGAGTGGCATGAAACTGTTGTTTTTTTGTCCATACATGGGACTCTTCAATAAAGTGAACCTATAAGAAAAATAAAACTTACTCAACTTCTTTCTTACAGCTACATGGAAAAAAAATCTTACAAATCTTGGAGGAACTCTATACCTGGCTCCCAATTGGTACAATCATTGACAATGAAGTTCTGGTCACACATGGTGGGATATCAGAGTCCACAGACTTGAATTTACTCCATCGTGTAGAAAGAAACAAAGTAAGAAGTAATGTTGACATAAATCTTATCTCAGAAGTTTATAAGGGAATGTATACCTCTTTTCATTTGCTGTATTGAATCAATTTATGTTTTAGCAGTTGCTGTAACCCTGAAAAGATTAGTACAAATTTTAAGAAAATCTATGTGTTGAGAGTTGAGGGTCCTGGTTCCCCAAGCCCAATTGACATGGTTAGATTACTCAACTAAACTAGAAAGTTCAACTGAGGCACAGTGGTAATCAAAAACAAAAGTGGGTGGAAACTGGAGCGGCACAGATGATGTGGATAGAAAGCAAAAGTAACCACAAGTTTCAGGGTAATAAAGAGAGATTTGATTTAGGAAGAACAAAGAGAAAGTTTAGATCACTTCCTAAGAGAGTCGGAGAAAAGAGAGAGATAGAGATGCAAAGGCCTGCAACAGTATAAATACTCTGTGTTTGAATTAGCTGCAAGTCTTTCCTTGGTCTCTCTGCACCTCCAGGCAGTGTTGCCCTTTTGTATTGGTCATTGATTGTCTCTTTCTATTGGTCATTGGTTACCTAGGTTACTTCACACTCACATTCTTATGAGCCTTCCAGACTTCCTGGTTCAGCAGGCCAGGTTTTCCTCCTACTCCTGAAGCCCCTTTCTTAGTGTTCCTTCTCACTATGATTACATGATAAAAAACTATATGGGTGATTTCTGTATATTGAAAATATTTTATTTAATTCATGTTGAGAGTGGAAAAATGAGAAATCATTAGCATTTCATATGCAGTAGTTTCTAAAAGTGAAAAATCTTGATTTTTAAAGATTCAAATCTCAATTAATTTATTTATATCGCAGTAAAATATATATACCATAAAATTGACCACTGAGGCCTGATGACTCACATCTGTAATACTAGCACTCTGGGAGGCTAAGGCAGGTGGATTGCTTGAGATCACGAGTTCAAGACCAGCCTGAGCAAGAATAAGGCCCCATCTCTACTAAAAAAAATGAAAAACGGAGCAAGAAAATCTCTTGAGCCCAAGAGTTTGAGGTTGCTGTGCGCTATTACACCATAGCACTGTACCAAGGGTGACAGAGACTCTATCTCAAGAAAAAAAATTGACCATTGATAACCATTTTTAAGTATGTAGTTTAGTGGTCTTAAGTATATTCACATTATTGTACACCTATCACCTCTATCACGACATCATCCATCTCCAGAACTTTTCAGTCTAAACTAAAATTCCTTACCCATTAAATGCTAACTCCCCATTCTTCCTTTCCCTCTAGCCTCTAGCAACCACCATTCTACTTTCTGTCCCTATGAATTAGACTACTCTAGTTATCTTATGTAGGTGGAACCCTTATGGCAATTTATTTCTGAATTGATATGCTTCCCCTTATAATATATTTCAAATGGTTCAGGATAATTTTTTAAAGTATTTTAACCCTAAATAATTGTATTAGATACAGATAAAAGGAGAGCAGGTTTGTAAAACCTCTGAGGGAAGTGTCCATGTGGTGCCTATAAAGATTCCACACCTAGTAAAGGGCTCTTTGGGCGAGCCTTACAATTCTAGTTCTCTAGAATTGTCTGTCTTCTCTATCTGAACCAAGGCAAAGCCCCCAGACTAAAAATGTAGGGGGTTGTCATTTTGGCGTGAGAACCAATAGCAGCCATGGAGCCAGATAATGATATACAGGGCTAGTGGGAAAACCTGGATTGTTAGTCCCTCGGGACTGATAATTAACTTGTAACCAATCTGGGCAAGTGAAGTCTAAAGCTGGAATTTAATCTGATAGAGACATAAACGTGACCCCTTGTTGCACCTTGAGTTTTCAGAGTCATTATACCTTTGTGCACATGTGAATGATAATATTGATGGTAATGTCCTCTCATTCTTTTTTTTTTTTTTTGAGACACAGTCTGACTATGTCACCCTGATAGAGTGACATGGCATCATAGCTCATAGCAACCTCAAACTCTTGGGCTTGAGCAATCCTCTGGCCTCAGCCTCCTGGGTAACTGGGACTATAGGCTCCTGCCACTATGCCCAGCTAGTTTTTCTATTTTTTAGTAGAGACAGGTTCTCACTCTTGCTCAGGTTGGTCTCCTACTCCTACTTTCAAAGGATCCTCCCGCCTTGGCCTCCCAGAGTGCTAGGATTACAGGTGTGAGCCATGGTGTCCGGTGTTCTCATCCTTTTAATTGCCACTTAAATATAACCTCCAGACTAGATCAGGTCCCCTTTTACATGCTGTCAAGCCCCTTGTACAATATCCTTCATAATAATGACCAAAATTAAATAAGGAATTATGGCACTGTTTACTGTCTTCCTCTGATTCTCTAATCCACTGATAAAACCCCAGCACCTGACATATAGTAAGTAATTAATATTTGTTGACTACCTCCTAAGAGATTTAAGAGAAAAGTAGGACAAATGTAAGACAAAACTGGATAGAAACTTTTTTACCACCTCTTTGCTGATTCTGTAGTGATTTTACATAGCTCCCTCCCCCACCTCACTGATAACCACACTTCCTAGTTTGCCACTGTTATCTAGGTGTAATTGCTAAAAGTGCTTCCTTTTGTGCTCAGATATATCCTGTTGCAGTTAACTTTAAGGCACCTTTTTCATGATATGAGTAAATCCTCTAGCCAATAAAATATTTTGATCAAAATAAGATAGTATTAGCATAACAAGTAGATACAGTTCTAGCCAAGTGCAAGGGAACATGTTTTTGTCAGTCAAATATTGGCAAGCATGTGGCATAAAGGCTACAGGCCACCACCACCATGCACCCTATGACTACAGTGCTATTTAGTCATGGCAGCCACTACCAATTGATCAGATTGAAAACGTTTGCTTTCTTGAGGTTAGCCTGAGTAGCCAGCCCTAATTAGGGCATTTGGAGATACTGGGAACATGTCTCTGGAATGTCCCTTTCTAGCTCTGTGGAGACCCTAAATTGAGAGCTACCTTGACATAGGAAAGACTTCGAGGCTCTGACATTAGACAGATTTAGGTCTAGGTTTATATCCTGACTGGGCCACTTCCTGGCTAGGTGACTGGACAAGGTACTAAAGTTTTCCAATATGCAATTTCCATATCTATAAATTGAAATTGAAGATAAAAATACCTACCATATCAGATCATTGAGAATATCAAGTATAATTACTTAGGTGAAGAAATGGCATATAGTAAATAATAAACATATAGCTCTCTTCTTTTTTTCTGATACTTGAATCTGAGGTTTGAATTTCAGTCACCAAGACAGATGCTGGGGAGTTTAGGGGTCAGCAGTTTTCCCAGGATACCTCAAATTTCATCCCTTTCAGGGATCACGGTTGAGCCTGCTCATAAAACTGATTTTAAAGATGTGAATTTTGACTTGTATATTGTTTGTATCTTCTACCCATCATAGAGTTAGGTGGAACTAGCAGCACATACTTGTTGTATGAAATATGATTGAACTGTAGTGAACATGGTAGGTTCACACCTTTGGTTCTCATCTTATCAGATGAGTTACAAAAGTAGCTTTTCAGGTCCAATTTTATAACCCCTACTTTCCCATCCCATAGGATCCTCTAACTCCCCAGGGTAGGGGTGAACATAATTCCTGGTTTACCCTTATTGTTGTGGAATCATTGTTAATAGAGGAGCAGAAGGGGTGGGAGGACCTGGCAACAACCTCTATTCTAGGTTCATTAAAGGTATTTTGTAACGTGAGCAGGTTGGGAGGTCAATGTAGAGGGACAGAGAAGGAAGATTCTGTAAGATTAAGACTCTGGTTTAGTATTCTTCAAACTGCCCAGCAGGGCATGTGGGAAAAGATAGCCAGTAGGAGCCCCCCCCCCACCAGGAGAAAATGGTAGTATGGTGCTTTAGGGGTTGCTAGAGCAAAGTATCCCATTCCCAAGTGGCCTGGAAAACTACAGAGTCGCACATACTTAAAGACCATGTGACCTTGCCAAATGAGCTTATCAGAAGTGAGTTGTGTGGACCCATGTCCAGAGTATCCTCCCAGAATATTCTGCTGTATGACCTGAGGACATTTGCTGGCAAGAGACAAGAGAGGCAGGCTGTGAACTAGCTAATAGCTGAGATTGAATTTTCAACTAGCTCAATGAGACAGGACCTCAGAATAAGATTCAATTTAATTTTGAAAAATAAAAATAAGATTTCCTATACACCTTAGTGTGTAGAAGAAGCTAAGTGTCTACCACAAGAATTGTCCATCACTGAGCTATGGCCACCAGTATAACCAAAGTATTATTTTAAATTCTTTTGTATAAAGGTATGATGCTACAAAGAATCAAGTATAAAATTATAGTCTCAGATTATGGGAGGGAACACAGAAGGGATTATAGTAGTAGTTGACATACTATCAGAAAGACAATTTATTTTCGAAAAACAAAGCAGCTTTATTTCTAGGATTTGGACCATATTCAATTGTTGGCAGGGTGAGGTTGAGAACTACACTGCATTAGGTTGAAGGGCTTCCAAAGTTTTCAATTTGTGTTCCCTTTGAGAATTTTCCTGGACAGAGATGTGATTTTTCTCATTTCTCCTGGAAAACACAACAAAGCAAAAAGCACCCACACTCTGACAAGGTGTTTCTGAACTCTTCAAGACTCGACTCCAGGCTCAGTGCCCGTAGCTCAGTGAGCAGGGCACCAGCCACATACACTGAAGGTGGAGGTTTGAGCCCGGCCCAGGCCTGCTAAACAAGGATAACAACTGCAACCAAAAAAAAAAAAAATGACCAGGCATTGTGACGGGCGCCTGTGGTCCCAGTTACTTGGGAGGCTGAGGCAAGAGGATCACTTGAGCCCAAAAGTTTGAGGTTGCTGTGAGCCGCGAAAAAAAATAAAAGGACTTGACTCCAGGTGTAGATAAACCTCAAAGGGAGGCTAGTTTTTCCTATACTGGCATCTTCCATTTCCTGTGTTGATCCCTGAACATGTCTAACAACTTCAAAACTCTAATGGGAAGCTTCCCCTGTAGGGCAGTGTCTCTAGTTGAAACAGGTACAGACAGAATTTAACAGGCCCATTTTATAGACATCCTTGAATTAGCAGATATAGGAGGTGGTAAGATAGAAAAGGTGACCATGGCTCAGTCCCTATAGTTCAGTGGTTAGGGCACCAGCCACATACGCTGGGGCTGGTGGGTTCGAACCCGGCCTGGGCCTGCTACACAACAATGACAACTACAACAAAGAAATAGCCAGCCGGGCATTGTGGCAGGCACCTGTAAGTCCCAGCTACTTGGGAGGCTGAGGCAAGAAAATCACTTAAGCCCAAGAGTTTGAGGTTGCTGTGAGCTGTGACACCATGACACTCTACTGAGGTCAACATAGTGAAACTCTGTCTCCAAAAAAAAAAAAAAAAATAGAAAAAGTGACTGTGTGTTTTTCAATGGGTTGAGGCACAACAATGTAGACAGAATCCCAACTGGTATTAAGTCTCTGCATGCCACACAATAAGCAGAGGGTTTGGCTAAAACACGAATTTGTTTTATAGATGAAATCTGTGCTGATACCACCAATGGAAGTTAATAGAGACCATGCCTCAGAATTTAAGCAAAATAAAATAGGTGTATCTGTTTCTACGTCTGAGAAATTCAAAGCAGACGAAGCTTCTGAACATCTATCAAAGCATGAATGGGAACAGGTAGGTATGCAGCGTGTTCACTGGCATGAAAACAAAGACACCGCCATACATATTTCAATATATAGATTAAAAACTGGCTTTTACTTTATATGCAGACCATATCATTCTCTCTGAATTTATCACAATATTTTAAAAGCTTTATTGAGATGTGATTCACATACTATATACCTCACCTGCTTAAAGTACAAAATTCAGTAGTTTTTAGTAAACTCATTGTGTTGTAAACCTATTGCCACAATCTAGGTTTAGAATGTTGGAATATTTTCATCATCCAAAAAAGAAACCCCTATACCTATTAGCAGTCACTCCTATTACCCCCTGCTCTCTCCACAAACTCTAGCCTTAGGTGACCACTAATATCCTTTTTATAGATTTTCCTATTTTGAACATGTTATAGAAATGGGCAGGTACAATACATGGTCTTTTGTGTCTAGCTTCTTTCACTCTGCACAATGTTCTTGAAGTCTACCTTTGCTTTAACATGTCTCAGTACTTATTTCTTTTTATTGCTGTATAATATTGTATTATATGGATAGATCCATTGTGTTTATTCATAAGTGGATGGACATTTGGGTTATTTTTTCGCTTCTTGGCTGTTATAAATAATGCTGATGCAGACATTCACATATAAGTTTTTATATGCATGTATGTTTTCATTTCTCTTGGGTGTTTGCCTAGAATCTACTGGGTCATAAAGTAACTCTGAAGAAAGTTTAACATTTTGAGAAAGTTCCAAACTGTTTTCCCAAGTGGCTATACCATTTTACATTTCCATCAGCAGCATATAATGGTTTTACTTTCTCTACATTCTCACCAACACTTGGCTATTCTATATCCTTTTGATTGTAGCCATCATGGAGGGCATGAGGTAGAATCTCATTGTGGTTTTGATTTGCATTTCCCTAATGACTAAAGATGTTGAGCATCTTTTCATGTGTTTATTGGATATTTGTAGATCTTCTTTGGAGAAGTGTTTATTCAGCTCCTTTGCTCCATTTAAAAAATTATTTACCTTTTTATTATTGGATTGCTAAGAGTTTTTTTATAATTCTAAATACAAACCCCTTATGATATATATTTTTTGAAAATATTCTCCCCATTCTGTGGGTTGTCTTTTCCCTTTCTTTCTTTTCTTTTTTTTTTTTTTTTGGCCGAGGCTGGGCTCAAACCCACCACTTCCGGTATATGGGGCCAGCGCCTTACTCCTTTGAGCCACAGGCGCCGCCCCTCTTTTCCCTTTCTTGATGGTGACCTTTGCAGCACAACAGTTTTTAATTTTGGTGATACTCAACCAACATTATGTGTTTTTCTCCAGTTTCTCATGTTTTTGGTATTGTATCTAAGCTGTTGTGCAACTCTAAGTCACAAAGATCAATTACTTTTTTTTTTTTTTACTTGAGACAGAGTCTCACTATGTTGCCCTTGGTAGAGTGCTTTGGCATCATAGCTCACGGCAACCTCAAACTCTTGGGCTCAAGTGATTCTCTTGCCTCAGCCTCCTAAGTAGCTGGGACTACAGGTGCCCACTACAACACCTGGCTGTTTTTTTAGTTGTAGTTGTCATTGTTGTCTAGCAGGCCCTGGCTGGGTTCGAACCCACCAGCACCAGTGTATGTGGCTGGTGCCCTAACTGCTGAGCTATAGGCACCGAGCCTATTACATTGTTTTTCCTAAAAGTTTTAGAGATTTAGCTCTTACATTTAGGTGTCTGATCTATTTTTAGTTAATTTTTGTGTATAATGTGAAGTAGAATTCCAAATTCATTCTATTTCATGTGACTGTTCAGTTATTCCAGCATCATTTCTTCACAAGGTTATTCTTTCCTCATTGAATTTTCTTGACACTCTTAAACTGTTGTGCTGCAAAAATCAATTGACCATAACTATAAGCACTTATTTTTCGACTCTTAACTCTGTTTCACATATATATTTTTATCCTTATGTCAGTACTATACAATTTGGATTACTATAGCTTTGTAGGAAATTTTAAAAGTGGGAAGTGTGAGTTCTCCAATTTGTTCTTTTTCAAAATTGTTCTGGCTATTCTAGGTCCCTTGAATTTCCATATGAATTTTAGAATCAATTTATCAATTTCTACCATAAAACAGCTGGGATATTGGTAGGGATTGCCTCAAATCTATAGTTCAATTAAAAGTACTGTGGCTATCTTAACAATGTTATATTCTTCAATCCTGTAAGCATGGATGTCTTTCCATTTATTCTTTAATTTCAGCACAGACTTCTTGCATTTGTTCTGTTAAATTTATTTCTAAGTGTTTTTAATGCTATTGTAAATAGAATTGTTTTGTTAATTACATTTTGGATTGTTTATTGCTAGTATATAGAAATAACAACTGACTTTTGTATAGTTACCTCGTGCTATGAACTCTGATAAATTTGTTTATGGCTGGGCGCCTTATAATCCTAGCACTCTGGGAGGCTGAAGAGGGTGGACCCCTTGAGTTCGGGAGTCCGAAACCAGCCTGAGCAAGAGCGAGACCCTGTCTCTACTAGCCAGGCATTGTGGTGGGTGCCTTTAGTCTCAGCTACTTGGGAGACTGAGGCAGAAAGATCACTTGAGCCCAAGAGTTTGAGGTTGCTGTGAGTTATGATGATGCCATGGCCCTCTACCCAGGGTAGAGGGTAACACACCCAGCTAATTTGTCTATTTTATAGACAATATTTTTGTTTTTGTTTTTATATTTTATAGACAAATTAGCTGGGTGTGTTATGGTGGATGCCTGTAGTCCCAGCTACTTGAGAAACTGAGGCAGGAAGATGGCCGGAGCCCAGGATTTTAAGGTTGCAGTAAGCTAGGTTGATGCCACAGTACTCTAGCCTGGACAACAGAGTGAGATTCTGTCTCAAAACAAAACAAACAAACAAAAAAAACCTCGAGAAACTGAGGCAGGAAGATGGCTGGAGCCCAGGAGTTTAAGGTTGCAATAAGCTAGGTTGATGCCACAGTACTCTAGCCTGGACAACAGAGTGAGATTATGTCTCAAAAAAAAAAAAATATATATATATATATGTACACACACACATATATATAAGTATGTTTATTAGTTATAATAGTTTTTGTTGGATTCCTCAAGATGATGTTGCCTGTGAATAGAGATAACATCTTCTAATCTTGATGCCTTTTCGTTTCTCTTTTTTTTCTTTCCTTAATTGCCTTGTCTAGAACCTCCAGTACAGTGTTGAATAAAAGTGATTAAGGTAGACATCATTGTCTTGTTCATGATACCGAGTTTGCCTAGTCTGTTTTTATCATGAAAGAGTATTGGATTTTGTCAAATGCTTTTTCTGAATATATTCAAATGATAGTGTGGTTTTTGTCCTTTATTAATATGATATATTACATTGATTGATTTCAGAAGTTTAAACCAACCTTATATTCCTAGAATAAATCCTAATTGGTCATGGTATATAATCTTTATATATTGCTGAATTCAGTTTGCTAATATTTGAAGATTTTTGCATCTATCTAGCTATATCTATTTATATTTATTTTCTAGAGCTAATGTCTTGCTCTGTCACCCAGGTTACAGTGAAATGGCACAATTATAGCTCATTGTAACCCTGAACTCCTGGGCTCAGGTGATCCTCTCACCTCAGCCTCCCAAGTATCTAGTACTATAGGCACATGCCACCATGCCTGGCTAATTTTTTTCTATATTTTGTGGAGACAAGGGTCTCATTAAGCTGCTCAGGCTGGTCTTCAACTCCTGGCTTCAAGAAATCCTCCCATCTTAGCTTCCCCAAATGCATGGGGACTACAGGCACCTGGCCCTATTTTTGTATCTATATTCATAAGAGATACTGGTCTGTAGTTTTCTTGTTATATCATTGTCTAGTTTTGTAATTAGAATAAGATTGGCATCATAAGATAGGTTGAGAAGTATTATCTCCTTTTTTATGCTTTGGAAGAATTTGTGAAGGATCGATATTAATTTTTCAAATGTTAGCTCAGCACCTGTGGCTCAGTGGCCTAAGGCACCAGCCATATACACCTGAGCTGGCCGGTTCGAATCCAGCCTGGGCCCACCAACCAACAATGATGGCTGCAACCCAAACAAAAATAGCCAGGCGTTGTGGCGGGCACCTGTAGTCCCAGCTACTTGGGAGGCAGAGGCAGGAGACTCGCTTGAGCCCAGGAATTGGAGGTTGCTGTGAGCTGTAATGCCACGACACTCTACCCAGGGCGACAGCTTGAGGCTCTGTCTCAAAAA